>CAMPDV010000886.1:0-162743 GCA_946699065.1 Loxodes magnus
ATGAGTGGTCACACTAGTTCTGTATCATCTGTGGCTATATCCAGTGATTCAGAGTTCATCGTATCGGGAAGTTTAGATAAAACGGTGAGACTATGGGACGTCAAAACAGGTACCTGTAAGACCATGAGTGGTCACACACATTATGTATCATCTGTGGCTATATCCAGTGATTCAGAGTTCATCGTATCGGGAAGTCATGATTAGACGATGAGACTATGGGACGTCAAAACAGGTACCTGTAAGACCATGAGTGGTCACACACATTATGTATCATGTGGCTATATCCAGTGATTCAGAGTTCATCGTATCGGGAAGTTTAGATAAAACGGTGAGACTATGGGACGTCAAAACAGGTACCTGTAAGACCATGAGTGGTCACACACATTATGTATCATCTGTGGCTATATCCAGTGATTCAGAGTTCATCGTATCGGGAAGTCATGATTAGACGGTGAGACTATGGGACGTCAAAACAGGTACCTGTAAGACCATGAGTGGTCACACACATTATGTATCATCTGTGGCTATATCCAGTGATTCAGAGTTCATCGTATCGGGAAGTTTAGATAAAACGGTGAGACTATGGGACGTCAAAACAGGTACCTGTAAGACCATGAGTGGTCACACACATTATGTATCATCTGTGGCTATATCCAGTGATTCAGAGTTCATCGTATCGGGAAGTCATGATTAGACGATGAGACTATGGGACGTCAAAACAGGTACCTGTAAGACCATGAGTGGTCACAATAGTTCTGTATCATCTGTGGCTATATCCAGTGATTCAGAGTTCATCGTATCGGGAAGTCATGATTAGACGGTGAGACTATGGGACGTCAAAACAGGTACCTGTAAGACCATGAGTGGTCACAATAGTTCTGTATCATCTGTGGCTATATCCAGTTATTCAGAGTTCATCGTATCGGGAAGTAGAGATAAAACGGTGAGACTATGGGACGTCAAAACAGGTACCTGTAAGACCATGAGTGGTCACAATAGTTCTGTATCATCTGTGGCTATATCCAGTGATTCAGAGTTCATCGTATCGGGAAGTTTAGATAAAACGGTGAGACTATGGGACGTCAAAACAGGTACCTGTAAGACCATGAGTGGTCACAATAGTTCTGTATCATCTGTGGCTATATCCAGTTATTCAGAGTTCATCGTATCGGGAAGTAGAGATAAGACGGTGAGACTATGGGACGTCAAAACAGGTACCTGTAAGACCATGAGTGGTCACACACATTATGTATCATCTGTGTCTATATCCAGTGATTCAGAGTTCATCGTATCGGGAAGTCATGATTATACGGTGAGACTATGGGACGTCAAAACAGGTACCTGTAAGACCATGAGTGGTCACACACATTATGTATCATCTGTGGCTATATCCAGTGATTCAGAGTTCATCGTATCGGGAAGTCATGATTAGACGATGAGACTATGGGACGTCAAAACAGGTACCTGTAAGACCATGAGTGGTCACAATAGTTCTGTATCATCTGTGGCTATATCCAGTGATTCAGAGTTCATCGTATCGGGAAGTCATGATTAGACGGTGAGACTATGGGACGTCAAAACAGGTACCTGTAAGACCATGAGTGGTCACAATAGTTCTGTATCATCTGTGGCTATATCCAGTGATTCAGAGTTCATCGTATCGGGAAGTCATGATTAGACGGTGAGACTATGGGACGTCAAAACAGGTACCTGTAAGACCATGAGTGGTCACACTAGTTCTGTATCATCTGTGGCTATATCCAGTGATTCAGAGTTCATCGTATCGGGAAGTGGAGATAAGACGGTGAGACTATGGGACGTCAAGACAGGTACCTGTAAGACCATGAGTGGTCATAATAGTTCTGTATCATCTGTGGCTATATCCAGTGATTCAGAGTTCATCGTATCGGGAAGTTTAGATAAAACGATGAGACTATATGACGTCAAAACAGGTACCTGTAAGACCATGAGTGGTCACACTAGTTCTGTATCATCTGTGGCTATATCCAGTGATTCAGAGTTCATCGTATCGGGAAGTCATGATAAGACGGTGAGACTATATGACGTCAAAACAGGTACCTGTAAGACCATGAGTGGTCACACTAGTTCTGTATCATCTGTGGCTATATCCAGTGATTCAGAGTTCATCGTATCGGGAAGTGGAGATAAAACGGTGAGACTATGGGACGTCAAAACAGGTACCTGTAAGACCATGAGTGGTCACACACATTATGTATCATCTGTGGCTATATGCAGTTATTCAGAGTTCATCGTATCGGGAAGTAGAAATTATACGGTGAGACTATGGGACGTCAAAACAGGTACCTGTAAGACCATGAGTGGTCACACTAGTTCTGTATCATCTGTGGCTATATCCAGTGATTCAGAGTTCATCGTATCGGGAAGTGGAGATAAAACGGTGAGACTATGGGACGTCAAAACAGGTACCTGTAAGACCATGAGTGGTCACACACATTATGTATCATCTGTGGCTATATCCAGTGATTCAGAGTTCATCGTATCGGGAAGTCATGATTATACGGTGAGACTATGGGACGTCAAAACAGGTACCTGTAAGACCATGAGTGGTCACAATAGTTCTGTATCATCTGTGGCTATATCCAGTGATTCAGAGTTCATCGTATCGGGAAGTCATGATTAGACGGTGAGACTATGGGACGTCAAAACAGGTACCTGTAAGACCATGAGTGGTCACACACATTATGTATCATCTGTGGCTATATGCAGTTATTCAGAGTTCATCGTATCGGGAAGTAGAAATTATACGGTGAGACTATGGGACGTCAAAACAGGTACCTGTAAGACCATGATTGGTCACACACATTATGTATCATCTGTGTCTATATCCAGTGATTCAGAGTTCATCGTATCGGGAAGTTTAGATAAAACGGTGAGACTATGGGACGTCAAAACAGGTACCTGTAAGACCATGAGTGGTCACACACATTATGTATCATCTGTGGCTATATCCAGTGATTCAGAGTTCATCGTATCGGGAAGTCATGATTATACGGTGAGACTATGGGACGTCAAAACAGGTACCTGTAAGACCATGAGTGGTCACAATAGTTCTGTATCATCTGTGGCTATATCCAGTGATTCAGAGTTCATCGTATCGGGAAGTGGAGATAAAACGGTGAGACTATGGGACGTCAAAACAGGTACCTGTAAGACCATGAGTGGTCACACACATTATGTATCATCTGTGGCTATATGCAGTTATTCAGAGTTCATCGTATCGGGAAGTAGAAATTATACGGTGAGACTATGGGACGTCAAAACAGGTACCTGTAAGACCATGATTGGTCACACACATTATGTATCATCTGTGTCTATATCCAGTGATTCAGAGTTCATCGTATCGGGAAGTTTAGATAAAACGGTGAGACTATGGGACGTCAAAACAGGTACCTGTAAGACCATGAGTGGTCACACACATTATGTATCATCTGTGGCTATATCCAGTGATTCAGAGTTCATCGTATCGGGAAGTCATGATTATACGGTGAGACTATGGGACGTCAAAACAGGTACCTGTAAGACCATGAGTGGTCACAATAGTTCTGTATCATCTGTGGCTATATCCAGTGATTCAGAGTTCATCGTATCGGGAAGTCATGATTAGACGGTGAGACTATGGGACGTCAAAACAGGTACCTGTAAGACCATGAGTGGTCACACACATTATGTATCATCTGTGGCTATATGCAGTTATTCAGAGTTCATCGTATCGGGAAGTAGAAATTATACGGTGAGACTATGGGACGTCAAAACAGGTACCTGTAAGACCATGAGTGGTCACACTAGTTCTGTATCATCTGTGGCTATATCCAGTGATTCAGAGTTCATCGTATCGGGAAGTGGAGATAAAACGGTGAGACTATGGGACGTCAAAACAGGTACCTGTAAGACCATGAGTGGTCACACACATTATGTATCATCTGTGGCTATATGCAGTTATTCAGAGTTCATCGTATCGGGAAGTAGAAATTATACGGTGAGACTATGGGACGTCAAAACAGGTACCTGTAAGACCATGAGTGGTCACACACATTATGTATCATCTGTGGCTATATGCAGTTATTCAGAGTTCATCGTATCGGGAAGTGGAGATAAAACGGTGAGACTATGGGACGTCAAAACAGGTACCTGTAAGACCATGAGTGGTCACACACATTATGTATCATCTGTGGCTATATCCAGTGATTCAGAGTTCATCGTATCGGGAAGTCATGATTATACGGTGAGACTATGGGACGTCAAAACAGGTACCTGTAAGACCATGAGTGGTCACAATAGTTCTGTATCATCTGTGGCTATATCCAGTGATTCAGAGTTCATCGTATCGGGAAGTAGAGATAAAACGGTGAGACTATGGGACGTCAAAACAGGTACCTGTAAGACCATGAGTGGTCACACTAGTTGTGTATCATCTGTGGCTATATCCAGTGATTCAGAGTTCATCGTATCGGGAAGTCATGATTAGACGGTGAGACTATGGGACGTCAAAACAGGTACCTGTAAGACCATGAGTGGTCACACACATTATGTATCATCTGTGGCTATATGCAGTTATTCAGAGTTCATCGTATCGGGAAGTCATGATTATACGGTGAGACTATGGGACGTCAAAACAGGTACCTGTAAGACCATGAGTGGTCACAATAGTTCTGTATCATCTGTGGCTATATCCAGTGATTCAGAGTTCATCGTATCGGGAAGTCATGATTAGACGGTGAGACTATGGGACGTCAAAACAGGTACCTGTAAGACCATGAGTGGTCACACACATTATGTATCATCTGTGGCTATATGCAGTTATTCAGAGTTCATCGTATCGGGAAGTAGAAATTATACGGTGAGACTATGGGACGTCAAAACAGGTACCTGTAAGACCATGAGTAGTCACAATAGTTCTGTATCATCTGTGGCTATATCCAGTGATTCAGAGTTCATCGTATCGGGAAGTTTAGATAAAACGATGAGACTATATGACGTCAAAACAGGTACCTGTAAGACCATGAGTGGTCACACTAGTTCTGTATCATCTGTGGCTATATCCAGTGATTCAGAGTTCATCGTATCGGGAAGTCATGATAAGACGGTGAGACTATGGGACGTCAAGACAGGTACCTGTAAGACCATGAGTGGTCACACACATTATGTATCATCTGTGGCTATATGCAGTTATTCAGAGTTCATCGTATCGGGAAGTAGAAATTATACGGTGAGACTATGGGACGTCAAAACAGGTACCTGTAAGACCATGAGTGGTCACACTAGTTCTGTATCATCTGTGGCTATATCCAGTGATTCAGAGTTCATCGTATCGGGAAGTAGAAATTATACGGTGAGACTATGGGACGTCAAAACAGGTACCTGTAAGACCATGATTGGTCACACACATTATGTATCATGTGGCTATATCCAGTGATTCAGAGTTCATCGTATCGGGAAGTTTAGATAAAACGGTGAGACTATGGGACGTCAAAACAGGTACCTGTAAGACCATGAGTGGTCACACTAGTTCTGTATCATCTGTGGCTATATCCAGTGATTCAGAGTTCATCGTATCGGGAAGTCATGATTAGACGGTGAGACTATGGGACGTCAAAACAGGTACCTGTAAGACCATGAGTGGTCACACACATTATGTATCATCTGTGGCTATATCCAGTGATTCAGAGTTCATCGTATCGGGAAGTTTAGATAAAACGGTGAGACTATGGGACGTCAAAACAGGTACCTGTAAGACCATGAGTGGTCACACACATTATGTATCATCTGTGGCTATATCCAGTGATTCAGAGTTCATCGTATCGGGAAGTCATGATTAGACGGTGAGACTATGGGACGTCAAAACAGGTACCTGTAAGACCATGAGTGGTCACAATAGTTCTGTATCATCTGTGGCTATATCCAGTGATTCAGAGTTCATCGTATCGGGAAGTCATGATTAGACGGTGAGACTATGGGACGTCAAAACAGGTACCTGTAAGACCATGAGTGGTCACAATAGTTCTGTATCATCTGTGTCTATATCCAGTGATTCAGAGTTCATCGTATCGGGAAGTCATGATTAGACGGTGAGACTATGGGACGTCAAAACAGGTACCTGTAAGACCATGAGTGGTCACACACATTATGTATCATCTGTGTCTATATCCAGTGATTCAGAGTTCATCGTATCGGGAAGTCATGATTAGACGGTGAGACTATGGGACGTCAAAACAGGTACCTGTAAGACCATGAGTGGTCACAATAGTTCTGTATCATCTGTGGCTATATCCAGTTATTCAGAGTTCATCGTATCGGGAAGTAGAAATTATACGGTGAGACTATGGGACGTCAAAACAGGTACCTGTAAGACCATGAGTGGTCACACTAGTTCTGTATCATCTGTGGCTATATCCAGTGATTCAGAGTTCATCGTATCGGGAAGTAGAGATAAAACGGTGAGACTATGGGACGTCAAAACAGGTACCTGTAAGACCATGAGTGGTCACACACATTATGTATCATCTGTGTCTATATCCAGTGATTCAGAGTTCATCGTATCGGGAAGTAGAAATTATACGGTGAGACTATGGGACGTCAAAACAGGTACCTGTAAGACCATGAGTGGTCACACACATTATGTATCATGTGGATATATCCAGTGATTCAGAGTTCATCGTATCGGGAAGTCATGATTAGACGGTGAGACTATGGGACGTCAAAACAGGTACCTGTAAGACCATGAGTGGTCACACACATTATGTATCATCTGTGGCTATATGCAGTTATTCAGAGTTCATCGTATCGGGAAGTCATGATTAGACGGTGAGACTATGGGACGTCAAGACAGGTACCTGTAAGACCATGATTGGTCACACACATTATGTATCATGTGGCTATATCCAGTGATTCAGAGTTCATCGTATCGGGAAGTTTAGATAAAACGGTGAGACTATGGGACGTCAAAACAGGTACCTGTAAGACCATGAGTGGTCACACTAGTTCTGTATCATCTGTGGCTATATCCAGTGATTCAGAGTTCATCGTATCGGGAAGTCATGATTAGACGGTGAGACTATGGGACGTCAAAACAGGTACCTGTAAGACCATGAGTGGTCACACACATTATGTATCATCTGTGGCTATATCCAGTGATTCAGAGTTCATCGTATCGGGAAGTTTAGATAAAACGGTGAGACTATGGGACGTCAAAACAGGTACCTGTAAGACCATGAGTGGTCACACACATTATGTATCATCTGTGGCTATATCCAGTGATTCAGAGTTCATCGTATCGGGAAGTCATGATTAGACGGTGAGACTATGGGACGTCAAAACAGGTACCTGTAAGACCATGAGTGGTCACAATAGTTCTGTATCATCTGTGGCTATATCCAGTGATTCAGAGTTCATCGTATCGGGAAGTCATGATTAGACGGTGAGACTATGGGACGTCAAAACAGGTACCTGTAAGACCATGAGTGGTCACAATAGTTCTGTATCATCTGTGGCTATATCCAGTTATTCAGAGTTCATCGTATCGGGAAGTAGAGATAAAACGGTGAGACTATGGGACGTCAAAACAGGTACCTGTAAGACCATGAGTGGTCACAATAGTTCTGTATCATCTGTGGCTATATCCAGTGATTCAGAGTTCATCGTATCGGGAAGTGATGATAAGACGGTGAGACTATGGGACGTCAAAACAGGTACCTGTAAGACCATGAGTGGTCACACTAGTTCTGTATCATCTGTGGCTATATCCAGTGATTCAGAGTTCATCGTATCGGGAAGTGGAGATAAGACGGTGAGACTATGGGACGTCAAAACAGGTACCTGTAAGACCATGAGTGGTCACACACATTATGTATCATCTGTGGCTATATCCAGTGATTCAGAGTTCATCGTATCGGGAAGTGGAGATAAAACGGTGAGACTATGGGACGTCAAAACAGGTACCTGTAAGACCATGAGTGGTCACACACATTATGTATCATCTGTGGCTATATCCAGTGATTCAGAGTTCATCGTATCGGGAAGTCATGATTATACGGTGAGACTATGGGACGTCAAAACAGGTACCTGTAAGACCATGAGTGGTCACACACATTATGTATCATGTGGATATATCCAGTGATTCAGAGTTCATCGTATCGGGAAGTCATGATTAGACGGTGAGACTATGGGACGTCAAAACAGGTACCTGTAAGACCATGATTGGTCACACACATTATGTATCATCTGTGGCTATATCCAGTGATTCAGAGTTCATCGTATCGGGAAGTCATGATTAGACGGTGAGACTATGGGACGTCAAAACAGGTACCTGTAAGACCATGAGTGGTCACACTAGTTCTGTATCATCTGTGGCTATATCCAGTGATTCAGAGTTCATCGTATCGGGAAGTGGAGATAAGACGGTGAGACTATGGGACGTCAAGACAGGTACCTGTAAGACCATGAGTGGTCACACACATTATGTATCATCTGTGGCTATATCCAGTGATTCAGAGTTCATCGTATCGGGAAGTTTAGATAAAACGATGAGACTATATGACGTCAAAACAGGTACCTGTAAGACCATGAGTGGTCACACACATTATGTATCATCTGTGGCTATATCCAGTGATTCAGAGTTCATCGTATCGGGAAGTCATGATTATACGGTGAGACTATGGGACGTCAAAACAGGTACCTGTAAGACCATGAGTGGTCACACTAGTTCTGTATCATCTGTGGCTATATCCAGTGATTCAGAGTTCATCGTATCGGGAAGTCATGATTAGACGGTGAGACTATGGGACGTCAAAACAGGTACCTGTAAGACCATGAGTGGTCACACACATTATGTATCATCTGTGGCTATATGCAGTTATTCAGAGTTCATCGTATCGGGAAGTCATGATTAGACGGTGAGACTATGGGACGTCAAAACAGGTACCTGTAAGACCATGAGTGGTCACACTAGTTCTGTATCATCTGTGGCTATATCCAGTGATTCAGAGTTCATCGTATCGGGAAGTGGAGATAAAACGGTGAGACTATGGGACGTCAAAACAGGTACCTGTAAGACCATGAGTGGTCACACACATTATGTATCATCTGTGGCTATATCCAGTGATTCAGAGTTCATCGTATCGGGAAGTCATGATTATACGGTGAGACTATGGGACGTCAAAACAGGTACCTGTAAGACCATGAGTGGTCACAATAGTTCTGTATCATCTGTGGCTATATCCAGTGATTCAGAGTTCATCGTATCGGGAAGTCATGATTAGACGGTGAGACTATGGGACGTCAAAACAGGTACCTGTAAGACCATGAGTGGTCACACACATTATGTATCATCTGTGGCTATATGCAGTTATTCAGAGTTCATCGTATCGGGAAGTCATGATTAGACGGTGAGACTATGGGACGTCAAAACAGGTACCTGTAAGACCATGAGTGGTCACACACATTATGTATCATCTGTGGCTATATGCAGTTATTCAGAGTTCATCGTATCGGGAAGTCATGATTAGACGGTGAGACTATGGGACGTCAAAACAGGTACCTGTAAGACCATGAGTGGTCACACTAGTTCTGTATCATCTGTGGCTATATCCAGTGATTCAGAGTTCATCGTATCGGGAAGTCATGATAAAACGGTGAGACTATGGGACGTCAAAACAGGTACCTGTAAGACCATGAGTGGTCACACACATTATGTATCATCTGTGGCTATATCCAGTGATTCAGAGTTCATCGTATCGGGAAGTCATGATTATACGATGAGACTATGGGACGTCAAAACAGGTACCTGTAAGACCATGAGTGGTCACACTAGTTCTGTATCATCTGTGGCTATATCCAGTGATTCAGAGTTCATCGTATCGGGAAGTCATGATTAGACGGTGAGACTATGGGACGTCAAAACAGGTACCTGTAAGACCATGAGTGGTCACACACATTATGTATCATGTGGCTATATCCAGTTATTCAGAGTTCATCGTATCGGGAAGTAGAAATTATACGGTGAGACTATGGGACGTCAAAACAGGTACCTGTAAGACCATGAGTGGTCACACTTATTCTGTATTATCTGTGGATATATCCAGTGATTCAGAGTTCATCGTATCGGGAAGTTTAGATAAAACGGTGAGACTATGGGACGTCAAAACAGGTACCTGTAAGACCATGAGTGGTCACACTAGTTCTGTATCATCTGTGGCTATATCCAGTGATTCAGAGTTCATCGTATCGGGAAGTAGAAATTATACGGTGAGACTATGGGACGTCAAAACAGGTACCTGTAAGACCATGAGTGGTCACACACATTATGTATCATCTGTGGCTATATCCAGTGATTCAGAGTTCATCGTATCGGGAAGTTTAGATAAAACGGTGAGACTATGGGACGTCAAAACAGGTACCTGTAAGACCATGAGTGGTCACACTAGTTCTGTATCATCTGTGGCTATATCCAGTGATTCAGAGTTCATCGTATCGGGAAGTCATGATTAGACGGTGAGACTATGGGACGTCAAAACAGGTACCTGTAAGACCATGAGTGGTCACACACATTATGTATCATCTGTGGCTATATCCAGTGATTCAGAGTTCATCGTATCGGGAAGTGGAGAGAAAACGGTGAGACTATGGGACGTCAAGACAGGTACCTGTAATTCCATGAGTGGTCACACACATTATGTATCATCTGTGGCTATATCCAGTGATTCAGAGTTCATCGTATCGGGAAGTCATGATTAGACGGTGAGACTATGGGACGTCAAAACAGGTACCTGTAAGACCATGAGTGGTCACACACATTATGTATCATCTGTGGCTATATCCAGTTATTCAGAGTTCATCGTATCGGGAAGTGGAGATAAGACGGTGAGACTATGGGACGTCAAAACAGGTACCTGTAAGACCATGAGTGGTCACAATAGTTCTGTATCATCTGTGGCTATATCCAGTTATTCAGAGTTCATCGTATCGGGAAGTAGAGATAAAACGGTGAGACTATGGGACGTCAAAACAGGTACCTGTAAGACCATGAGTGGTCACACTAGTTGTGTATCATCTGTGGCTATATCCAGTGATTCAGAGTTCATCGTATCGGGAAGTGGAGAGAAAACGGTGAGACTATGGGACGTCAAGACAGGTACCTGTAATTCCATGAGTGGTCACACTAGTTCTGCATCATCTGTGGCTATATCCAGTGATTCAGAGTTCATCGTATCGGGAAGTTTAGATAAAACGGTGAGACTATGGGACGTCAAAACAGGTACCTGTAAGACCATGAGTGGTCACACTAGTTGTGTATCATCTGTGGCTATATCCAGTGATTCAGAGTTCATCGTATCGGGAAGTAGAAATTATACGGTGAGACTATGGGACGTCAAAACAGGTACCTGTAAGACCATGAGTGGTCACACACATTATGTATCATCTGTGGCTATATGCAGTTATTCAGAGTTCATCGTATCGGGAAGTAGAAATTATACGGTGAGACTATGGGACGTCAAAACAGGTACCTGTAAGACCATGAGTGGTCACACACATTATGTATCATCTGTGGCTATATCCAGTGATTCAGAGTTCATCGTATCGGGAAGTAGAAATTATACGGTGAGACTATGGGACGTCAAAACAGGTACCTGTAAGACCATGAGTGGTCACACACATTATGTATCATCTGTGGCTATATGCAGTTATTCAGAGTTCATCGTATCGGGAAGTCATGATAAGACGGTGAGACTATATGACGTCAAAACAGGTACCTGTAAGACCATGAGTGGTCACACTAGTTCTGTATCATCTGTGGCTATATCCAGTGATTCAGAGTTCATCGTATCGGGAAGTGGAGATAAAACGGTGAGACTATGGGACGTCAAAACAGGTACCTGTAAGACCATGAGTGGTCACACACATTATGTATCATCTGTGGCTATATGCAGTTATTCAGAGTTCATCGTATCGGGAAGTAGAAATTATACGGTGAGACTATGGGACGTCAAAACAGGTACCTGTAAGACCATGATTGGTCACACACATTATGTATCATGTGGCTATATCCAGTGATTCAGAGTTCATCGTATCGGGAAGTTTAGATAAAACGGTGAGACTATGGGACGTCAAAACAGGTACCTGTAAGACCATGAGTGGTCACACTAGTTCTGTATCATCTGTGGCTATATCCAGTGATTCAGAGTTCATCGTATCGGGAAGTCATGATTAGACGGTGAGACTATGGGACGTCAAAACAGGTACCTGTAAGACCATGAGTGGTCACACACATTATGTATCATCTGTGGCTATATCCAGTGATTCAGAGTTCATCGTATCGGGAAGTTTAGATAAAACGGTGAGACTATGGGACGTCAAGACAGGTACCTGTAATTCCATGAGTGGTCACACACATTATGTATCATCTGTGGCTATATCCAGTGATTCAGAGTTCATCGTATCGGGAAGTCATGATTAGACGGTGAGACTATGGGACGTCAAAACAGGTACCTGTAAGACCATGAGTGGTCACACACATTATGTATCATCTGTGGCTATATCCAGTTATTCAGAGTTCATCGTATCGGGAAGTGGAGATAAGACGGTGAGACTATGGGACGTCAAAACAGGTACCTGTAAGACCATGATTGGTCACACACATTATGTATCATGTGGATATATCCAGTGATTCAGAGTTCATCGTATCGGGAAGTCATGATTAGACGGTGAGACTATGGGACGTCAAAACAGGTACCTGTAAGACCATGAGTGGTCACACTAGTTCTGTATCATCTGTGGCTATATCCAGTGATTCAGAGTTCATCGTATCGGGAAGTTTAGATAAAACGGTGAGACTATGGGACGTCAAAACAGGTACCTGTAAGACCATGAGTGGTCACACTAGTTGTGTATCATCTGTGGCTATATCCAGTGATTCAGAGTTCATCGTATCGGGAAGTAGAGATAAGACGGTGAGACTATGGGACGTCAAAACAGGTACCTGTAAGACCATGAGTGGTCACACACATTATGTATCATCTGTGTCTATATCCAGTGATTCAGAGTTCATCGTATCGGGAAGTAGAGATAAAACGGTGAGACTATGGGACGTCAAAACAGGTACCTGTAAGACCATGAGTGGTCACAATAGTTCTGTATCATCTGTGGCTATATCCAGTGATTCAGAGTTCATCGTATCGGGAAGTTTAGATAAAACGGTGAGACTATGGGACGTCAAAACAGGTACCTGTAAGACCATGAGTGGTCACAATAGTTCTGTATCATCTGTGGCTATATCCAGTGATTCAGAGTTCATCGTATCGGGAAGTGGAGAGAAAACGGTGAGACTATGGGACGTCAAGACAGGTACCTGTAATTCCATGAGTGGTCACACACATTATGTATCATCTGTGGCTATATCCAGTGATTCAGAGTTCATCGTATCGGGAAGTCATGATTAGACGGTGAGACTATGGGACGTCAAAACAGGTACCTGTAAGACCATGAGTGGTCACACACATTATGTATCATCTGTGGCTATATCCAGTTATTCAGAGTTCATCGTATCGGGAAGTGGAGATAAGACGGTGAGACTATGGGACGTCAAAACAGGTACCTGTAAGACCATGAGTGGTCACAATAGTTCTGTATCATCTGTGGCTATATCCAGTTATTCAGAGTTCATCGTATCGGGAAGTAGAGATAAAACGGTGAGACTATGGGACGTCAAAACAGGTACCTGTAAGACCATGAGTGGTCACACTAGTTGTGTATCATCTGTGGCTATATCCAGTGATTCAGAGTTCATCGTATCGGGAAGTGGAGAGAAAACGGTGAGACTATGGGACGTCAAGACAGGTACCTGTAATTCCATGAGTGGTCACACTAGTTCTGCATCATCTGTGGCTATATCCAGTGATTCAGAGTTCATCGTATCGGGAAGTTTAGATAAAACGGTGAGACTATGGGACGTCAAAACAGGTACCTGTAAGACCATGAGTGGTCACACTAGTTGTGTATCATCTGTGGCTATATCCAGTGATTCAGAGTTCATCGTATCGGGAAGTAGAAATTATACGGTGAGACTATGGGACGTCAAAACAGGTACCTGTAAGACCATGAGTGGTCACACACATTATGTATCATCTGTGGCTATATGCAGTTATTCAGAGTTCATCGTATCGGGAAGTAGAAATTATACGGTGAGACTATGGGACGTCAAAACAGGTACCTGTAAGACCATGAGTGGTCACACACATTATGTATCATCTGTGGCTATATCCAGTGATTCAGAGTTCATCGTATCGGGAAGTAGAAATTATACGGTGAGACTATGGGACGTCAAAACAGGTACCTGTAAGACCATGAGTGGTCACACACATTATGTATCATCTGTGGCTATATGCAGTTATTCAGAGTTCATCGTATCGGGAAGTCATGATTAGACGGTGAGACTATGGGACGTCAAAACAGGTACCTGTAAGACCATGAGTGGTCACACACATTATGTATCATCTGTGGCTATATCCAGTGATTCAGAGTTCATCGTATCGGGAAGTAGAAATTATACGGTGAGACTATATGACGTCAAAACAGGTACCTGTAAGACCATGAGTGGTCACACTAGTTCTGTATCATCTGTGGCTATATCCAGTGATTCAGAGTTCATCGTATCGGGAAGTGGAGATAAAACGGTGAGACTATGGGACGTCAAAACAGGTACCTGTAAGACCATGAGTGGTCACACACATTATGTATCATCTGTGGCTATATGCAGTTATTCAGAGTTCATCGTATCGGGAAGTAGAAATTATACGGTGAGACTATGGGACGTCAAAACAGGTACCTGTAAGACCATGATTGGTCACACACATTATGTATCATGTGGCTATATCCAGTGATTCAGAGTTCATCGTATCGGGAAGTTTAGATAAAACGGTGAGACTATGGGACGTCAAAACAGGTACCTGTAAGACCATGAGTGGTCACACTAGTTCTGTATCATCTGTGGCTATATCCAGTGATTCAGAGTTCATCGTATCGGGAAGTCATGATTAGACGGTGAGACTATGGGACGTCAAAACAGGTACCTGTAAGACCATGAGTGGTCACACACATTATGTATCATCTGTGGCTATATCCAGTGATTCAGAGTTCATCGTATCGGGAAGTTTAGATAAAACGGTGAGACTATGGGACGTCAAGACAGGTACCTGTAATTCCATGAGTGGTCACACACATTATGTATCATCTGTGGCTATATCCAGTGATTCAGAGTTCATCGTATCGGGAAGTCATGATTAGACGGTGAGACTATGGGACGTCAAAACAGGTACCTGTAAGACCATGAGTGGTCACACACATTATGTATCATCTGTGGCTATATCCAGTTATTCAGAGTTCATCGTATCGGGAAGTGGAGATAAGACGGTGAGACTATGGGACGTCAAAACAGGTACCTGTAAGACCATGATTGGTCACACACATTATGTATCATGTGGATATATCCAGTGATTCAGAGTTCATCGTATCGGGAAGTCATGATTAGACGGTGAGACTATGGGACGTCAAGACAGGTACCTGTAAGACCATGAGTGGTCACACTAGTTCTGTATCATCTGTGGCTATATCCAGTGATTCAGAGTTCATCGTATCGGGAAGTGGAGATAAGACGGTGAGACTATGGGACGTCAAGACAGGTACCTGTAAGACCATGAGTGGTCACAATAGTTCTGTATCATCTGTGGCTATATCCAGTGATTCAGAGTTCATCGTATCGGGAAGTTTAGATAAAACGGTGAGACTATGGGACGTCAAAACAGGTACCTGTAAGACCATGAGTGGTCACACACATTATGTATCATCTGTGGCTATATGCAGTTATTCAGAGTTCATCGTATCGGGAAGTAGAAATTATACGGTGAGACTATGGGACGTCAAAACAGGTACCTGTAAGACCATGAGTGGTCACACTAGTTCTGTATCATCTGTGGCTATATCCAGTGATTCAGAGTTCATCGTATCGGGAAGTGGAGATAAAACGGTGAGACTATGGGACGTCAAAACAGGTACCTGTAAGACCATGAGTGGTCACACACATTATGTATCATCTGTGGCTATATCCAGTGATTCAGAGTTCATCGTATCGGGAAGTTTAGATAAAACGGTGAGACTATGGGACGTCAAAACAGGTACCTGTAAGACCATGAGTGGTCACAATAGTTCTGTATCATCTGTGGCTATATCCAGTGATTCAGAGTTCATCGTATCGGGAAGTCATGATTAGACGGTGAGACTATGGGACGTCAAAACAGGTACCTGTAAGACCATGAGTGGTCACACACATTATGTATCATCTGTGGCTATATGCAGTTATTCAGAGTTCATCGTATCGGGAAGTAGAAATTATACGGTGAGACTATGGGACGTCAAAACAGGTACCTGTAAGACCATGAGTGGTCACAATAGTTCTGTATCATCTGTGGCTATATCCAGTGATTCAGAGTTCATCGTATCGGGAAGTTTAGATAAAACGATGAGACTATATGACGTCAAAACAGGTACCTGTAAGACCATGAGTGGTCACACTAGTTCTGTATCATCTGTGGCTATATCCAGTGATTCAGAGTTCATCGTATCGGGAAGTGGAGATAAAACGGTGAGACTATGGGACGTCAAAACAGGTACCTGTAAGACCATGAGTGGTCACACACATTATGTATCATCTGTGGCTATATGCAGTTATTCAGAGTTCATCGTATCGGGAAGTAGAAATTATACGGTGAGACTATGGGACGTCAAAACAGGTACCTGTAAGACCATGAGTGGTCACACTAGTTCTGTATCATCTGTGGCTATATCCAGTGATTCAGAGTTCATCGTATCGGGAAGTAGAGATAAAACGGTGAGACTATGGGACGTCAAAACAGGTACCTGTAAGACCATGAGTGGTCACAATAGTTCTGTATCATCTGTGGCTATATCCAGTGATTCAGAGTTCATCGTATCGGGAAGTTTAGATAAGACGGTGAGACTATGGGACGTCAAAACAGGTACCTGTAAGACCATGAGTGGTCACACTAGTTCTGTATCATCTGTGGCTATATCCAGTGATTCAGAGTTCATCGTATCGGGAAGTCATGATTAGACGGTGAGACTATGGGACGTCAAAACAGGTACCTGTAAGACCATGAGTGGTCACAATAGTTCTGTATCATCTGTGGCTATATCCAGTTATTCAGAGTTCATCGTATCGGGAAGTCATGATTAGACGGTGAGACTATGGGACGTCAAAACAGGTACCTGTAAGACCATGAGTGGTCACACACATTATGTATCATCTGTGGCTATATGCAGTTATTCAGAGTTCATCGTATCGGGAAGTAGAAATTATACGGTGAGACTATGGGACGTCAAAACAGGTACCTGTAAGACCATGAGTGGTCACAATAGTTCTGTATCATCTGTGGCTATATCCAGTGATTCAGAGTTCATCGTATCGGGAAGTTTAGATAAAACGATGAGACTATATGACGTCAAAACAGGTACCTGTAAGACCATGAGTGGTCACACTAGTTCTGTATCATCTGTGGCTATATCCAGTGATTCAGAGTTCATCGTATCGGGAAGTGGAGATAAAACGGTGAGACTATGGGACGTCAAAACAGGTACCTGTAAGACCATGAGTGGTCACACACATTATGTATCATCTGTGGCTATATGCAGTTATTCAGAGTTCATCGTATCGGGAAGTAGAAATTATACGGTGAGACTATGGGACGTCAAAACAGGTACCTGTAAGACCATGAGTGGTCACACTAGTTCTGTATCATCTGTGGCTATATCCAGTGATTCAGAGTTCATCGTATCGGGAAGTCATGATTAGACGGTGAGACTATGGGACGTCAAAACAGGTACCTGTAAGACCATGAGTGGTCACACACATTATGTATCATCTGTGGCTATATCCAGTGATTCAGAGTTCATCGTATCGGGAAGTTTAGATAAAACGGTGAGACTATGGGACGTCAAAACAGGTACCTGTAAGACCATGAGTGGTCACACACATTATGTATCATCTGTGGCTATATCCAGTGATTCAGAGTTCATCGTATCGGGAAGTCATGATTAGACGGTGAGACTATGGGACGTCAAAACAGGTACCTGTAAGACCATGAGTGGTCACAATAGTTCTGTATCATCTGTGGCTATATCCAGTGATTCAGAGTTCATCGTATCGGGAAGTCATGATTAGACGGTGAGACTATGGGACGTCAAAACAGGTACCTGTAAGACCATGATTGGTCACACACATTATGTATCATGTGGCTATATCCAGTGATTCAGAGTTCATCGTATCGGGAAGTTTAGATAAAACGGTGAGACTATGGGACGTCAAAACAGGTACCTGTAAGACCATGAGTGGTCACACTAGTTCTGTATCATCTGTGGCTATATCCAGTGATTCAGAGTTCATCGTATCGGGAAGTGGAGATAAGACGGTGAGACTATGGGACGTCAAAACAGGTACCTGTAAGACCATGAGTGGTCACACACATTATGTATCATCTGTGGCTATATGCAGTTATTCAGAGTTCATCGTATCGGGAAGTAGAAATTATACGGTGAGACTATGGGACGTCAAAACAGGTACCTGTAAGACCATGATTGGTCACACACATTATGTATCATGTGGATATATCCAGTGATTCAGAGTTCATCGTATCGGGAAGTCATGATTAGACGGTGAGACTATGGGACGTCAAAACAGGTACCTGTAAGACCATGAGTGGTCACACTAGTTCTGTATCATCTGTGGCTATATCCAGTGATTCAGAGTTCATCGTATCGGGAAGTGGAGATAAGACGGTGAGACTATGGGACGTCAAGACAGGTACCTGTAAGACCATGAGTGGTCACAATAGTTCTGTATCATCTGTGGCTATATCCAGTGATTCAGAGTTCATCGTATCGGGAAGTTTAGATAAAACGATGAGACTATATGACGTCAAAACAGGTACCTGTAAGACCATGAGTGGTCACACTAGTTCTGTATCATCTGTGGCTATATCCAGTGATTCAGAGTTCATCGTATCGGGAAGTGGAGATAAAACGGTGAGACTATGGGACGTCAAAACAGGTACCTGTAAGACCATGAGTGGTCACACACATTATGTATCATCTGTGGCTATATGCAGTTATTCAGAGTTCATCGTATCGGGAAGTAGAAATTATACGGTGAGACTATGGGACGTCAAAACAGGTACCTGTAAGACCATGAGTGGTCACACTAGTTCTGTATCATCTGTGGCTATATCCAGTGATTCAGAGTTCATCGTATCGGGAAGTCATGATTAGACGGTGAGACTATGGGACGTCAAAACAGGTACCTGTAAGACCATGAGTGGTCACACACATTATGTATCATCTGTGGCTATATGCAGTGATTCAGAGTTCATCGTATCGGGAAGTAGAAATTATACGGTGAGACTATGGGACGTCAAAACAGGTACCTGTAAGACCATGAGTGGTCACAATAGTTCTGTATCATCTGTGGCTATATCCAGTGATTCAGAGTTCATCGTATCGGGAAGTCATGATTAGACGGTGAGACTATGGGACGTCAAAACAGGTACCTGTAAGACCATGAGTGGTCACACACATTATGTATCATCTGTGGCTATATGCAGTTATTCAGAGTTCATCGTATCGGGAAGTAGAAATTATACGGTGAGACTATGGGACGTCAAAACAGGTACCTGTAAGACCATGATTGGTCACACACATTATGTATCATGTGGCTATATCCAGTGATTCAGAGTTCATCGTATCGGGAAGTTTAGATAAAACGGTGAGACTATGGGACGTCAAAACAGGTACCTGTAAGACCATGAGTGGTCACACACATTATGTATCATCTGTGGCTATATCCAGTGATTCAGAGTTCATCGTATCGGGAAGTCATGATTAGACGGTGAGACTATGGGACGTCAAAACAGGTACCTGTAAGACCATGAGTGGTCACACACATTATGTATCATCTGTGGCTATATCCAGTGATTCAGAGTTCATCGTATCGGGAAGTTTAGATAAAACGGTGAGACTATGGGACGTCAAAACAGGTACCTGTAAGACCATGAGTGGTCACACACATTATGTATCATGTGGCTATATCCAGTTATTCAGAGTTCATCGTATCGGGAAGTAGAAATTATACGGTGAGACTATGGGACGTCAAAACAGGTACCTGTAAGACCATGAGTGGTCACACTTATTCTGTATTATCTGTGGATATATCCAGTGATTCAGAGTTCATCGTATCGGGAAGTTTAGATAAAACGGTGAGACTATGGGACGTCAAAACAGGTACCTGTAAGACCATGAGTGGTCACACTAGTTCTGTATCATCTGTGGCTATATCCAGTGATTCAGAGTTCATCGTATCGGGAAGTCATGATTAGACGGTGAGACTATGGGACGTCAAAACAGGTACCTGTAAGACCATGAGTGGTCACACACATTATGTATCATCTGTGGCTATATCCAGTGATTCAGAGTTCATCGTATCGGGAAGTGGAGAGAAAACGGTGAGACTATGGGACGTCAAGACAGGTACCTGTAATTCCATGAGTGGTCACACACATTATGTATCATCTGTGGCTATATCCAGTGATTCAGAGTTCATCGTATCGGGAAGTCATGATTAGACGGTGAGACTATGGGACGTCAAAACAGGTACCTGTAAGACCATGAGTGGTCACACACATTATGTATCATCTGTGGCTATATCCAGTTATTCAGAGTTCATCGTATCGGGAAGTGGAGATAAGACGGTGAGACTATGGGACGTCAAAACAGGTACCTGTAAGACCATGAGTGGTCACAATAGTTCTGTATCATCTGTGGCTATATCCAGTTATTCAGAGTTCATCGTATCGGGAAGTAGAGATAAAACGGTGAGACTATGGGACGTCAAAACAGGTACCTGTAAGACCATGAGTGGTCACACTAGTTGTGTATCATCTGTGGCTATATCCAGTGATTCAGAGTTCATCGTATCGGGAAGTGGAGAGAAAACGGTGAGACTATGGGACGTCAAGACAGGTACCTGTAATTCCATGAGTGGTCACACTAGTTCTGCATCATCTGTGGCTATATCCAGTGATTCAGAGTTCATCGTATCGGGAAGTTTAGATAAAACGGTGAGACTATGGGACGTCAAAACAGGTACCTGTAAGACCATGAGTGGTCACACTAGTTGTGTATCATCTGTGGCTATATCCAGTGATTCAGAGTTCATCGTATCGGGAAGTAGAAATTATACGGTGAGACTATGGGACGTCAAAACAGGTACCTGTAAGACCATGAGTGGTCACACACATTATGTATCATCTGTGGCTATATGCAGTTATTCAGAGTTCATCGTATCGGGAAGTCATGATAAGACGGTGAGACTATATGACGTCAAAACAGGTACCTGTAAGACCATGAGTGGTCACACTAGTTCTGTATCATCTGTGGCTATATCCAGTGATTCAGAGTTCATCGTATCGGGAAGTGGAGATAAAACGGTGAGACTATGGGACGTCAAAACAGGTACCTGTAAGACCATGAGTGGTCACACACATTATGTATCATCTGTGGCTATATGCAGTTATTCAGAGTTCATCGTATCGGGAAGTAGAAATTATACGGTGAGACTATGGGACGTCAAAACAGGTACCTGTAAGACCATGATTGGTCACACACATTATGTATCATGTGGCTATATCCAGTGATTCAGAGTTCATCGTATCGGGAAGTTTAGATAAAACGGTGAGACTATATGACGTCAAAACAGGTACCTGTAAGACCATGAGTGGTCACACTAGTTCTGTATCATCTGTGGCTATATCCAGTGATTCAGAGTTCATCGTATCGGGAAGTCATGATAAGACGGTGAGACTATATGACGTCAAAACAGGTACCTGTAAGACCATGAGTGGTCACACTAGTTCTGTATCATCTGTGGCTATATCCAGTGATTCAGAGTTCATCGTATCGGGAAGTTTAGATAAAACGGTGAGACTATGGGACGTCAAAACAGGTACCTGTAAGACCATGAGTGGTCACACACATTATGTATCATCTGTGGCTATATCCAGTGATTCAGAGTTCATCGTATCGGGAAGTCATGATTAGACGGTGAGACTATGGGACGTCAAAACAGGTACCTGTAAGACCATGAGTGGTCACACACATTATGTATCATCTGTGTCTATATCCAGTGATTCAGAGTTCATCGTATCGGGAAGTCATGATTATACGGTGAGACTATGGGACGTCAAAACAGGTACCTGTAAGACCATGATTGGTCACACACATTATGTATCATGTGGATATATCCAGTGATTCAGAGTTCATCGTATCGGGAAGTCATGATTAGACGGTGAGACTATGGGACGTCAAAACAGGTACCTGTAAGACCATGAGTGGTCACACTAGTTCTGTATCATCTGTGGCTATATCCAGTGATTCAGAGTTCATCGTATCGGGAAGTGGAGATAAGACGGTGAGACTATGGGACGTCAAGACAGGTACCTGTAAGACCATGAGTGGTCACAATAGTTCTGTATCATCTGTGGCTATATCCAGTGATTCAGAGTTCATCGTATCGGGAAGTGGAGATAAAACGGTGAGACTATGGGACGTCAAAACAGGTACCTGTAAGACCATGAGTGGTCACACACATTATGTATCATCTGTGGCTATATGCAGTTATTCAGAGTTCATCGTATCGGGAAGTAGAAATTATACGGTGAGACTATGGGACGTCAAAACAGGTACCTGTAAGACCATGAGTGGTCACACTAGTTCTGTATCATCTGTGGCTATATCCAGTGATTCAGAGTTCATCGTATCGGGAAGTCATGATTAGACGGTGAGACTATGGGACGTCAAAACAGGTACCTGTAAGACCATGAGTGGTCACAATAGTTCTGTATCATCTGTGGCTATATCCAGTTATTCAGAGTTCATCGTATCGGGAAGTAGAGATAAAACGGTGAGACTATGGGACGTCAAAACAGGTACCTGTAAGACCATGAGTGGTCACAATAGTTCTGTATCATCTGTGGCTATATCCAGTGATTCAGAGTTCATCGTATCGGGAAGTCATGATTAGACGGTGAGACTATGGGACGTCAAAACAGGTACCTGTAAGACCATGAGTGGTCACACACATTATGTATCATCTGTGGCTATATGCAGTTATTCAGAGTTCATCGTATCGGGAAGTGGAGATAAGACGGTGAGACTATGGGACGTCAAGACAGGTACCTGTAAGACCATGAGTGGTCACAATAGTTCTGTATCATCTGTGGCTATATCCAGTGATTCAGAGTTCATCGTATCGGGAAGTTTAGATAAAACGATGAGACTATATGACGTCAAAACAGGTACCTGTAAGACCATGAGTGGTCACACTAGTTCTGTATCATCTGTGGCTATATCCAGTGATTCAGAGTTCATCGTATCGGGAAGTGGAGATAAAACGGTGAGACTATGGGACGTCAAAACAGGTACCTGTAAGACCATGAGTGGTCACACACATTATGTATCATCTGTGGCTATATGCAGTTATTCAGAGTTCATCGTATCGGGAAGTAGAAATTATACGGTGAGACTATGGGACGTCAAAACAGGTACCTGTAAGACCATGAGTGGTCACACTAGTTCTGTATCATCTGTGGCTATATCCAGTGATTCAGAGTTCATCGTATCGGGAAGTCATGATTAGACGGTGAGACTATGGGACGTCAAAACAGGTACCTGTAAGACCATGAGTGGTCACACACATTATGTATCATCTGTGGCTATATCCAGTGATTCAGAGTTCATCGTATCGGGAAGTTTAGATAAAACGGTGAGACTATGGGACGTCAAAACAGGTACCTGTAAGACCATGAGTGGTCACACACATTATGTATCATCTGTGGCTATATCCAGTGATTCAGAGTTCATCGTATCGGGAAGTCATGATTAGACGGTGAGACTATGGGACGTCAAAACAGGTACCTGTAAGACCATGAGTGGTCACAATAGTTCTGTATCATCTGTGGCTATATCCAGTGATTCAGAGTTCATCGTATCGGGAAGTCATGATTAGACGGTGAGACTATGGGACGTCAAAACAGGTACCTGTAAGACCATGAGTGGTCACAATAGTTCTGTATCATCTGTGGCTATATCCAGTTATTCAGAGTTCATCGTATCGGGAAGTAGAGATAAAACGGTGAGACTATGGGACGTCAAAACAGGTACCTGTAAGACCATGAGTGGTCACAATAGTTCTGTATCATCTGTGGCTATATCCAGTGATTCAGAGTTCATCGTATCGGGAAGTTTAGATAAAACGGTGAGACTATGGGACGTCAAAACAGGTACCTGTAAGACCATGAGTGGTCACACTAGTTCTGTATCATCTGTGGCTATATCCAGTGATTCAGAGTTCATCGTATCGGGAAGTGGAGATAAGACGGTGAGACTATGGGACGTCAAAACAGGTACCTGTAAGACCATGAGTGGTCACACACATTATGTATCATCTGTGGCTATATGCAGTTATTCAGAGTTCATCGTATCGGGAAGTAGAAATTATACGGTGAGACTATGGGACGTCAAAACAGGTACCTGTAAGACCATGATTGGTCACACACATTATGTATCATGTGGATATATCCAGTGATTCAGAGTTCATCGTATCGGGAAGTCATGATTAGACGGTGAGACTATGGGACGTCAAAACAGGTACCTGTAAGACCATGAGTGGTCACACTAGTTCTGTATCATCTGTGGCTATATCCAGTAATTCAGAGTTCATCGTATCGGGAAGTGGAGATAAGACGGTGAGACTATGGGACGTCAAGACAGGTACCTGTAAGACCATGAGTGGTCACAATAGTTCTGTATCATCTGTGGCTATATCCAGTGATTCAGAGTTCATCGTATCGGGAAGTTTAGATAAAACGATGAGACTATATGACGTCAAAACAGGTACCTGTAAGACCATGAGTGGTCACACTAGTTCTGTATCATCTGTGGCTATATCCAGTGATTCAGAGTTCATCGTATCGGGAAGTGGAGATAAAACGGTGAGACTATGGGACGTCAAAACAGGTACCTGTAAGACCATGAGTGGTCACACACATTATGTATCATCTGTGGCTATATGCAGTTATTCAGAGTTCATCGTATCGGGAAGTAGAAATTATACGGTGAGACTATGGGACGTCAAAACAGGTACCTGTAAGACCATGAGTGGTCACACTAGTTCTGTATCATCTGTGGCTATATCCAGTGATTCAGAGTTCATCGTATCGGGAAGTCATGATTAGACGGTGAGACTATGGGACGTCAAAACAGGTACCTGTAAGACCATGAGTGGTCACACACATTATGTATCATCTGTGGCTATATGCAGTGATTCAGAGTTCATCGTATCGGGAAGTAGAAATTATACGGTGAGACTATGGGACGTCAAAACAGGTACCTGTAAGACCATGAGTGGTCACAATAGTTCTGTATCATCTGTGGCTATATCCAGTGATTCAGAGTTCATCGTATCGGGAAGTCATGATTAGACGGTGAGACTATGGGACGTCAAAACAGGTACCTGTAAGACCATGAGTGGTCACACACATTATGTATCATCTGTGGCTATATGCAGTTATTCAGAGTTCATCGTATCGGGAAGTAGAAATTATACGGTGAGACTATGGGACGTCAAAACAGGTACCTGTAAGACCATGATTGGTCACACACATTATGTATCATGTGGCTATATCCAGTGATTCAGAGTTCATCGTATCGGGAAGTAGAAATTATACGGTGAGACTATGGGACGTCAAAACAGGTACCTGTAAGACCATGAGTGGTCACAATAGTTCTGTATCATCTGTGGCTATATCCAGTGATTCAGAGTTCATCGTATCGGGAAGTCATGATTAGACGGTGAGACTATGGGACGTCAAAACAGGTACCTGTAAGACCATGAGTGGTCACACACATTATGTATCATCTGTGGCTATATCCAGTGATTCAGAGTTCATCGTATCGGGAAGTTTAGATAAAACGGTGAGACTATGGGACGTCAAAACAGGTACCTGTAAGACCATGAGTGGTCACACACATTATGTATCATCTGTGGCTATATCCAGTGATTCAGAGTTCATCGTATCGGGAAGTCATGATTAGACGGTGAGACTATGGGACGTCAAAACAGGTACCTGTAAGACCATGAGTGGTCACAATAGTTCTGTATCATCTGTGGCTATATCCAGTGATTCAGAGTTCATCGTATCGGGAAGTCATGATTAGACGGTGAGACTATGGGACGTCAAAACAGGTACCTGTAAGACCATGAGTGGTCACACACATTATGTATCATCTGTGGCTATATCCAGTGATTCAGAGTTCATCGTATCGGGAAGTTTAGATAAAACGATGAGACTATATGACGTCAAAACAGGTACCTGTAAGACCATGAGTGGTCACACTAGTTCTGTATCATCTGTGGCTATATCCAGTGATTCAGAGTTCATCGTATCGGGAAGTGGAGATAAAACGGTGAGACTATGGGACGTCAAAACAGGTACCTGTAAGACCATGAGTGGTCACACTAGTTCTGTATCATCTGTGGCTATATCCAGTGATTCAGAGTTCATCGTATCGGGAAGTCATGATTAGACGGTGAGACTATGGGACGTCAAAACAGGTACCTGTAAGACCATGAGTGGTCACACACATTATGTATCATCTGTGGCTATATGCAGTTATTCAGAGTTCATCGTATCGGGAAGTAGAAATTATACGGTGAGACTATGGGACGTCAAAACAGGTACCTGTAAGACCATGAGTGGTCACACTAGTTCTGTATCATCTGTGGCTATATCCAGTGATTCAGAGTTCATCGTATCGGGAAGTCATGATTAGACGGTGAGACTATGGGACGTCAAAACAGGTACCTGTAAGACCATGAGTGGTCACACACATTATGTATCATCTGTGGCTATATGCAGTGATTCAGAGTTCATCGTATCGGGAAGTAGAAATTATACGGTGAGACTATGGGACGTCAAAACAGGTACCTGTAAGACCATGAGTGGTCACAATAGTTCTGTATCATCTGTGGCTATATCCAGTGATTCAGAGTTCATCGTATCGGGAAGTCATGATTAGACGGTGAGACTATGGGACGTCAAAACAGGTACCTGTAAGACCATGAGTGGTCACACACATTATGTATCATCTGTGGCTATATGCAGTTATTCAGAGTTCATCGTATCGGGAAGTAGAAATTATACGGTGAGACTATGGGACGTCAAAACAGGTACCTGTAAGACCATGATTGGTCACACACATTATGTATCATGTGGCTATATCCAGTGATTCAGAGTTCATCGTATCGGGAAGTTTAGATAAAACGGTGAGACTATGGGACGTCAAAACAGGTACCTGTAAGACCATGAGTGGTCACACACATTATGTATCATCTGTGGCTATATCCAGTGATTCAGAGTTCATCGTATCGGGAAGTCATGATTAGACGGTGAGACTATGGGACGTCAAAACAGGTACCTGTAAGACCATGAGTGGTCACACACATTATGTATCATCTGTGGCTATATCCAGTGATTCAGAGTTCATCGTATCGGGAAGTTTAGATAAAACGGTGAGACTATGGGACGTCAAAACAGGTACCTGTAAGACCATGAGTGGTCACACACATTATGTATCATCTGTGGCTATATCCAATGATTCAGAGTTCATCGTATCGGGAAGTCATGATTAGACGGTGAGACTATGGGACGTCAAAACAGGTACCTGTAAGACCATGAGTGGTCACAATAGTTCTGTATCATCTGTGGCTATATCCAGTGATTCAGAGTTCATCGTATCGGGAAGTCATGATTAGACGGTGAGACTATGGGACGTCAAAACAGGTACCTGTAAGACCATGAGTGGTCACAATAGTTCTGTATCATCTGTGGCTATATCCAGTGATTCAGAGTTCATCGTATCGGGAAGTCATGATTAGACGGTGAGACTATGGGACGTCAAAACAGGTACCTGTAAGACCATGAGTGGTCACACACATTATGTATCATCTGTGGCTATATCCAGTGATTCAGAGTTCATCGTATCGGGAAGTCATGATTAGACGGTGAGACTATGGGACGTCAAAACAGGTACCTGTAAGACCATGAGTGGTCACACACATTATGTATCATCTGTGGCTATATGCAGTTATTCAGAGTTCATCGTATCGGGAAGTAGAAATTATACGGTGAGACTATGGGACGTCAAAACAGGTACCTGTAAGACCATGATTGGTCACACACATTATGTATCATGTGGCTATATCCAGTGATTCAGAGTTCATCGTATCGGGAAGTTTAGATAAAACGGTGAGACTATGGGACGTCAAAACAGGTACCTGTAAGACCATGAGTGGTCACACACATTATGTATCATCTGTGGCTATATCCAGTGATTCAGAGTTCATCGTATCGGGAAGTAGAGATAAAACGGTGAGACTATGGGACGTCAAAACAGGTACCTGTAAGACCATGAGTGGTCACAATAGTTCTGTATCATCTGTGGCTATATCCAGTTATTCAGAGTTCATCGTATCGGGAAGTAGAGATAAAACGGTGAGACTATGGGACGTCAAAACAGGTACCTGTAAGACCATGAGTGGTCACAATAGTTCTGTATCATCTGTGGCTATATCCAGTGATTCAGAGTTCATCGTATCGGGAAGATTAGATAAAACGGTGAGACTATGGGACGTCAAAACAGGTACCTGTAAGACCATGAGTGGTCACACTAGTTCTGTATCATCTGTGGCTATATCCAGTGATTCAGAGTTCATCGTATCGGGAAGTGGAGATAAGACGGTGAGACTATGGGACGTCAAAACAGGTACCTGTAAGACCATGAGTGGTCACAATAGTTCTGTATCATCTGTGGCTATATCCAGTTATTCAGAGTTCATCGTATCGGGAAGTCATGATTAGACGGTGAGACTATGGGACGTCAAAACAGGTACCTGTAAGACCATGAGTGGTCACAATAGTTCTGTATCATCTGTGTCTATATCCAGTGATTCAGAGTTCATCGTATCGGGAAGTCATGATTAGACGGTGAGACTATGGGACGTCAAAACAGGTACCTGTAAGACCATGAGTGGTCACAATAGTTCTGTATCATCTGTGGCTATATCCAGTTATTCAGAGTTCATCGTATCGGGAAGTAGAGATAAAACGGTGAGACTATGGGACGTCAAAACAGGTACCTGTAAGACCATGAGTGGTCACAATAGTTCTGTATCATCTGTGGCTATATCCAGTGATTCAGAGTTCATCGTATCGGGAAGTTTTGATAAAACGGTGAGACTATGGGACGTCAAAACAGGTACCTGTAAGACCATGAGTGGTCACACTAGTTCTGTATCATCTGTGGCTATATCCAGTGATTCAGAGTTCATCGTATCGGGAAGTGGAGATAAGACGGTGAGACTATGGGACGTCAAAACAGGTACCTGTAAGACCATGAGTGGTCACAATAGTTCTGTATCATCTGTGGCTATATCCAGTTATTCAGAGTTCATCGTATCGGGAAGTAGAGATAAAACGGTGAGACTATGGGACGTCAAAACAGGTACCTGTAAGACCATGAGTGGTCACAATAGTTCTGTATCATCTGTGGCTATATCCAGTGATTCAGAGTTCATCGTATCGGGAAGTTTTGATAAAACGGTGAGACTATGGGACGTCAAAACAGGTACCTGTAAGACCATGAGTGGTCACACTAGTTCTGTATCATCTGTGGCTATATCCAGTGATTCAGAGTTCATCGTATCGGGAAGTGGAGATAAGACGGTGAGACTATGGGACGTCAAAACAGGTACCTGTAAGACCATGAGTGGTCACACACATTATGTATCATCTGTGGCTATATCCAGTGATTCAGAGTTCATCGTATCGGGAAGTAGAGATAAAACGGTGAGACTATGGGACGTCAAAACAGGTACCTGTAAGACCATGAGTGGTCACAATAGTTCTGTATCATCTGTGTCTATATCCAGTGATTCAGAGTTCATCGTATCGGGAAGTCATGATTAGACGGTGAGACTATGGGACGTCAAAACAGGTACCTGTAAGACCATGAGTGGTCACACACATTATGTATCATCTGTGTCTATATCCAGTGATTCAGAGTTCATCGTATCGGGAAGTTTAGATAAAACGGTGAGACTATGGGACGTCAAAACAGGTACCTGTAAGACCATGAGTGGTCACACTAGTTGTGTATCATCTGTGGCTATATCCAGTGATTCAGAGTTCATCGTATCGGGAAGTCATGATTATACGGTGAGACTATGGGACGTCAAAACAGGTACCTGTAAGACCATGATTGGTCACACACATTATGTATCATGTGGATATATCCAGTGATTCAGAGTTCATCGTATCGGGAAGTCATGATTAGACGGTGAGACTATGGGACGTCAAAACAGGTACCTGTAAGACCATGAGTGGTCACACACATTATGTATCATCTGTGGCTATATCCAGTGATTCAGAGTTCATCGTATCGGGAAGTTTAGATAAAACGGTGAGACTATGGGACGTCAAAACAGGTACCTGTAAGACCATGAGTGGTCACAATAGTTCTGTATCATCTGTGGCTATATCCAGTGATTCAGAGTTCATCGTATCGGGAAGTAGAAATTATACGGTGAGACTATGGGACGTCAAAACAGGTACCTGTAAGACCATGAGTGGTCACACTTATTCTGTATTATCTGTGGATATATCCAGTGATTCAGAGTTCATCGTATCGGGAAGTCATGATTAGACGGTGAGACTATGGGACGTCAAAACAGGTACCTGTAAGACCATGAGTGGTCACACACATTATGTATCATCTGTGGCTATATCCAGTTATTCAGAGTTCATCGTATCGGGAAGTGGAGATAAGACGGTGAGACTATGGGACGTCAAAACAGGTACCTGTAAGACCATGAGTGGTCACAATAGTTCTGTATCATCTGTGGCTATATCCAGTTATTCAGAGTTCATCGTATCGGGAAGTGGAGATAAGACGGTGAGACTATGGGACGTCAAAACAGGTACCTGTAAGACCATGAGTGGTCACAATAGTTCTGTATCATCTGTGGCTATATCCAGTGATTCAGAGTTCATCGTATCGGGAAGTCATGATTAGACGGTGAGACTATGGGACGTCAAAACAGGTACCTGTAAGACCATGAGTGGTCACACACATTATGTATCATCTGTGGCTATATCCAGTGATTCAGAGTTCATCGTATCGGGAAGTGGAGATAAAACGGTGAGACTATGGGACGTCAAAACAGGTACCTGTAAGACCATGAGTGGTCACACTAGTTCTGTATCATCTGTGGCTATATCCAGTGATTCAGAGTTCATCGTATCGGGAAGTGGAGATAAAACGGTGAGACTATGGGACGTCAAAACAGGTACCTGTAAGACCATGAGTGGTCACACACATTATGTATCATCTGTGGCTATATCCAGTGATTCAGAGTTCATCGTATCGGGAAGTGGAGATAAGACGGTGAGACTATGGGACGTCAAAACAGGTACCTGTAAGACCATGAGTGGTCACAATAGTTCTGTATCATCTGTGGCTATATCCAGTTATTCAGAGTTCATCGTATCGGGAAGTAGAGATAAAACGGTGAGACTATGGGACGTCAAAACAGGTACCTGTAAGACCATGAGTGGTCACACTAGTTCTGTATCATCTGTGTCTATATCCAGTGATTCAGAGTTCATCGTATCGGGAAGTCATGATTAGACGGTGAGACTATGGGACGTCAAAACAGGTACCTGTAAGACCATGAGTGGTCACAATAGTTCTGTATCATCTGTGGCTATATCCAGTGATTCAGAGTTCATCGTATCGGGAAGTCATGATTAGACGGTGAGACTATGGGACGTCAAAACAGGTACCTGTAAGACCATGAGTGGTCACACACATTATGTATCATCTGTGGCTATATCCAGTGATTCAGAGTTCATCGTATCGGGAAGTAGAGATAAAACGGTGAGACTATGGGACGTCAAAACAGGTACCTGTAAGACCATGAGTGGTCACACACATTATGTATCATCTGTGGCTATATCCAGTGATTCAGAGTTCATCGTATCGGGAAGTGGAGATAAAACGGTGAGACTATGGGACGTCAAAACAGGTACCTGTAAGACCATGAGTGGTCACACACATTATGTATCATCTGTGGCTATATCCAGTGATTCAGAGTTCATCGTATCGGGAAGTGGAGATAAGACGGTGAGACTATGGGACGTCAAGACAGGTACCTGTAAGACCATGAGTGGTCACACTAGTTCTGTATCATCTGTGGCTATATCCAGTGATTCAGAGTTCATCGTATCGGGAAGTGGAGATAAAACGGTGAGACTATGGGACGTCAAGACAGGTACCTGTAAGACCATGAGTGGTCACACTAGTTCTGTATCATCTGTGGCTATATCCAGTGATTCAGAGTTCATCGTATCGGGAAGTGGAGATAAAACGGTGAGACTATGGGACGTCAAAACAGGTACCTGTAAGACCATGAGTGGTCACACTAGTTCTGTATCATCTGTGGCTATATCCAGTGATTCAGAGTTCATCGTATCGGGAAGTAGAAATTATACGGTGAGACTATGGGACGTCAAAACAGGTACCTGTAAGACCATGAGTGGTCACACTAGTTCTGTATCATCTGTGGCTATATCCAGTGATTCAGAGTTCATCGTATCGGGAAGTCATGATTAGACGGTGAGACTATGGGACGTCAAAACAGGTACCTGTAAGACCATGAGTGGTCACACACATTATGTATCATCTGTGGCTATATGCAGTGATTCAGAGTTCATCGTATCGGGAAGTAGAAATTATACGGTGAGACTATGGGACGTCAAAACAGGTACCTGTAAGACCATGAGTGGTCACACTAGTTCTGTATCATCTGTGGCTATATCCAGTGATTCAGAGTTCATCGTATCGGGAAGTCATGATTAGACGGTGAGACTATGGGACGTCAAAACAGGTACCTGTAAGACCATGAGTGGTCACACACATTATGTATCATCTGTGGCTATATGCAGTGATTCAGAGTTCATCGTATCGGGAAGTAGAAATTATACGGTGAGACTATGGGACGTCAAAACAGGTACCTGTAAGACCATGAGTGGTCACAATAGTTCTGTATCATCTGTGGCTATATCCAGTGATTCAGAGTTCATCGTATCGGGAAGTCATGATTAGACGGTGAGACTATGGGACGTCAAAACAGGTACCTGTAAGACCATGAGTGGTCACACACATTATGTATCATCTGTGTCTATATCCAGTGATTCAGAGTTCATCGTATCGGGAAGTAGAGATAAAACGGTGAGACTATGGGACGTCAAAACAGGTACCTGTAAGACCATGAGTGGTCACACACATTATGTATCATCTGTGGCTATATGCAGTTATTCAGAGTTCATCGTATCGGGAAGTAGAAATTATACGGTGAGACTATGGGACGTCAAAACAGGTACCTGTAAGACCATGATTGGTCACACACATTATGTATCATGTGGATATATCCAGTGATTCAGAGTTCATCGTATCGGGAAGTCATGATTAGACGGTGAGACTATGGGACGTCAAAACAGGTACCTGTAAGACCATGAGTGGTCACACTAGTTCTGTATCATCTGTGGCTATATCCAGTGATTCAGAGTTCATCGTATCGGGAAGTGGAGATAAAACGGTGAGACTATGGGACGTCAAAACAGGTACCTGTAAGACCATGAGTGGTCACACTAGTTGTGTATCATCTGTGGCTATATCCAGTGATTCAGAGTTCATCGTATCGGGAAGTGGAGATAAGACGGTGAGACTATGGGACGTCAAAACAGGTACCTGTAAGACCATGAGTGGTCACAATAGTTCTGTATCATCTGTGGCTATATCCAGTGATTCAGAGTTCATCGTATCGGAAAGTTTAGATAAAACGGTGAGACTATGGGACGTCAAGACAGGTACCTGTAAGACCATGAGTGGTCACAATAGTTCTGTATCATCTGTGGCTATATCCAGTGATTCAGAGTTCATCGTATCGGGAAGTTTAGATAAAACGGTGAGACTATATGACGTCAAAACAGGTACCTGTAAGACCATGAGTGGTCACACTAGTTCTGTATCATCTGTGGCTATATCCAGTGATTTAGAGTTCATCGTATCGGGAAGTCATGATAAGACGGTGAGACTATATGACGTCAAAACAGGTACCTGTAAGACCATGAGTGGTCACACTAGTTCTGTATCATCTGTGGCTATATCCAGTGATTCAGAGTTCATCGTATCGGGAAGTGGAGATAAGACGGTGAGACTATGGGACGTCAAAACAGGTACCTGTAAGACCATGAGTGGTCACACTAGTTGTGTATCATCTGTGGCTATATCCAGTGATTCAGAGTTCATCGTATCGGGAAGTGGAGATAAGACGGTGAGACTATGGGACGTCAAAACAGGTACCTGTAAGACCATGATTGGTCACACACATTATGTATCATGTGGATATATCCAGTGATTCAGAGTTCATCGTATCGGGAAGTCATGATTAGACGGTGAGACTATGGGACGTCAAAACAGGTACCTGTAAGACCATGATTGGTCACACACATTATGTATCATGTGGATATATCCAGTGATTCAGAGTTCATCGTATCGGGAAGTCATGATTAGACGGTGAGACTATGGGACGTCAAAACAGGTACCTGTAAGACCATGAGTGGTCACACACATTATGTATCATCTGTGGCTATATCCAGTGATTCAGAGTTCATCGTATCGGGAAGTTTAGATAAAACGGTGAGACTATGGGACGTCAAAACAGGTACCTGTAAGACCATGAGTGGTCACAATAGTTCTGTATCATCTGTGGCTATATCCAGTGATTCAGAGTTCATCGTATCGGGAAGTAGAAATTATACGGTGAGACTATGGGACGTCAAAACAGGTACCTGTAAGACCATGAGTGGTCACACTTATTCTGTATTATCTGTGGATATATCCAGTGATTCAGAGTTCATCGTATCGGGAAGTCATGATTAGACGGTGAGACTATGGGACGTCAAAACAGGTACCTGTAAGACCATGAGTGGTCACACACATTATGTATCATCTGTGGCTATATCCAGTTATTCAGAGTTCATCGTATCGGGAAGTGGAGATAAGACGGTGAGACTATGGGACGTCAAAACAGGTACCTGTAAGACCATGAGTGGTCACAATAGTTCTGTATCATCTGTGGCTATATCCAGTTATTCAGAGTTCATCGTATCGGGAAGTAGAGATAAAACGGTGAGACTATGGGACGTCAAAACAGGTACCTGTAAGACCATGAGTGGTCACACTAGTTCTGTATCATCTGTGGCTATATCCAGTGATTCAGAGTTCATCGTATCGGGAAGTGGAGATAAAACGGTGAGACTATGGGACGTCAAAACAGGTACCTGTAAGACCATGAGTGGTCACACACATTATGTATCATCTGTGGCTATATCCAGTGATTCAGAGTTCATCGTATCGGGAAGTGGAGATAAAACGGTGAGACTATGGGACGTCAAAACAGGTACCTGTAAGACCATGAGTGGTCACACTAGTTCTGTATCATCTGTGGCTATATCCAGTGATTCAGAGTTCATCGTATCGGGAAGTGGAGATAAAACGGTGAGACTATGGGACGTCAAAACAGGTACCTGTAAGACCATGAGTGGTCACACTAGTTCTGTATCATCTGTGGCTATATCCAGTGATTCAGAGTTCATCGTATCGGGAAGTTTAGATAAAACGGTGAGACTATGGGACGTCAAAACAGGTACCTGTAAGACCATGAGTGGTCACAATAGTTCTGTATCATCTGTGGCTATATCCAGTTATTCAGAGTTCATCGTATCGGGAGGTAGAGATAAAACGGTGAGACTATGGGACGTCAAAACAGGTACCTGTAAGACCATGAGTGGTCACACTAGTTCTGTATCATCTGTGTCTATATCCAGTGATTCAGAGTTCATCGTATCGGGAAGTCATGATTAGACGGTGAGACTATGGGACGTCAAAACAGGTACCTGTAAGACCATGAGTGGTCACACACATTATGTATCATCTGTGGCTATATCCAGTGATTCAGAGTTCATCGTATCGGGAAGTTTAGATAAAACGGTGAGACTATGGGACGTCAAAACAGGTACCTGTAAGACCATGAGTGGTCACACACATTATGTATCATCTGTGGCTATATCCAGTGATTCAGAGTTCATCGTATCGGGAAGTCATGATTAGACGGTGAGACTATGGGACGTCAAAACAGGTACCTGTAAGACCATGATTGGTCACACACATTATGTATCATGTGGATATATCCAGTGATTCAGAGTTCATCGTATCGGGAAGTCATGATTAGACGGTGAGACTATGGGACGTCAAAACAGGTACCTGTAAGACCATGAGTGGTCACACTAGTTCTGTATCATCTGTGGCTATATCCAGTGATTCAGAGTTCATCGTATCGGGAAGTGGAGATAAGACGGTGAGACTATGGGACGTCAAAACAGGTACCTGTAAGACCATGAGTGGTCACACTAGTTGTGTATCATCTGTGGCTATATCCAGTGATTCAGAGTTCATCGTATCGGGAAGTGGAGATAAGACGGTGAGACTATGGGACGTCAAAACAGGTACCTGTAAGACCATGAGTGGTCACAATAGTTCTGTATCATCTGTGGCTATATCCAGTGATTCAGAGTTCATCGTATCGGAAAGTTTAGATAAAACGGTGAGACTATGGGACGTCAAGACAGGTACCTGTAAGACCATGAGTGGTCACACTAGTTCTGTATCATCTGTGGCTATATCCAGTGATTCAGAGTTCATCGTATCGGGAAGTAGAAATTATACGGTGAGACTATGGGACGTCAAAACAGGTACCTGTAAGACCATGAGTGGTCACACTTATTCTGTATTATCTGTGGATATATCCAGTGATTCAGAGTTCATCGTATCGGGAAGTCATGATAAGACGGTGAGACTATATGACGTCAAAACAGGTACCTGTAAGACCATGAGTGGTCACACTAGTTCTGTATCATCTGTGGCTATATCCAGTGATTCAGAGTTCATCGTATCGGGAAGTGGAGATAAAACGGTGAGACTATGGGACGTCAAAACAGGTACCTGTAAGACCATGAGTGGTCACACACATTATGTATCATCTGTGGCTATATCCAGTTATTCAGAGTTCATCGTATCGGGAAGTCATGATTAGACGGTGAGACTATGGGACGTCAAAACAGGTACCTGTAAGACCATGAGTGGTCACAATAGTTCTGTATCATCTGTGGCTATATCCAGTTATTCAGAGTTCATCGTATCGGGAAGTAGAAATTATACGGTGAGACTATGGGACGTCAAAACAGGTACCTGTAAGACCATGAGTGGTCACACTTATTCTGTATTATCTGTGGATATATCCAGTGATTCAGAGTTCATCGTATCGGGAAGTTTAGATAAAACGGTGAGACTATGGGACGTCAAAACAGGTACCTGTAAGACCATGAGTGGTCACACTAGTTCTGTATCATCTGTGGCTATATCCAGTGATTCAGAGTTCATCGTATCGGGAAGTGGAGATAAAACGGTGAGACTATGGGACGTCAAAACAGGTACCTGTAAGACCATGAGTGGTCACACTAGTTCTGTATCATCTGTGGCTATATCCAGTGATTCAGAGTTCATCGTATCGGGAAGTGGAGATAAAACGGTGAGACTATGGGACGTCAAAACAGGTACCTGTAAGACCATGAGTGGTCACACTAGTTCTGTATCATCTGTGGCTATATCCAGTGATTCAGAGTTCATCGTATCGGGAAGTTTAGATAAAACGGTGAGACTATGGGACGTCAAAACAGGTACCTGTAAGACCATGAGTGGTCACACACATTATGTATCATCTGTGGCTATATCCAGTGATTCAGAGTTCATCGTATCGGGAAGTCATGATTAGACGGTGAGACTATGGGACGTCAAAACAGGTACCTGTAAGACCATGATTGGTCACACACATTATGTATCATGTGGATATATCCAGTGATTCAGAGTTCATCGTATCGGGAAGTGGAGATAAGACGGTGAGACTATGGGACGTCAAAACAGGTACCTGTAAGACCATGAGTGGTCACACTAGTTCTGTATCATCTGTGGCTATATCCAGTGATTCAGAGTTCATCGTATCGGGAAGTGGAGATAAAACGGTGAGACTATGGGACGTCAAAACAGGTACCTGTAAGACCATGAGTGGTCACACTAGTTCTGTATCATCTGTGGCTATATCCAGTGATTCAGAGTTCATCGTATCGGGAAGTGGAGATAAGACGGTGAGACTATGGGACGTCAAAACAGGTACCTGTAAGACCATGAGTGGTCACACTAGTTGTGTATCATCTGTGGCTATATCCAGTGATTCAGAGTTCATCGTATCGGGAAGTGGAGATAAGACGGTGAGACTATGGGACGTCAAAACAGGTACCTGTAAGACCATGAGTGGTCACAATAGTTCTGTATAATCTGTGGCTATATCCAGTGATTCAGAGTTCATCGTATCGGAAAGTTTAGATAAAACGGTGAGACTATGGGACGTCAAGACAGGTACCTGTAAGACCATGAGTGGTCACACTAGTTCTGTATCATCTGTGGCTATATCCAGTGATTCAGAGTTCATCGTATCGGGAAGTAGAAATTATACGGTGAGACTATGGGACGTCAAAACAGGTACCTGTAAGACCATGAGTGGTCACACTTATTCTGTATTATCTGTGGATATATCCAGTGATTCAGAGTTCATCGTATCGGGAAGTCATGATAAGACGGTGAGACTATATGACGTCAAAACAGGTACCTGTAAGACCATGAGTGGTCACACTAGTTCTGTATCATCTGTGGCTATATCCAGTGATTCAGAGTTCATCGTATCGGGAAGTGGAGATAAAACGGTGAGACTATGGGACGTCAAAACAGGTACCTGTAAGACCATGAGTGGTCACACACATTATGTATCATCTGTGGCTATATCCAGTTATTCAGAGTTCATCGTATCGGGAAGTTTAGATAAAACGGTGAGACTATGGGACGTCAAAACAGGTACCTGTAAGACCATGAGTGGTCACACTAGTTCTGTATCATCTGTGGCTATATCCAGTTATTCAGAGTTCATCGTATCGGGAAGTGGAGATAAGACGGTGAGACTATGGGACGTCAAAACAGGTACCTGTAAGACCATGAGTGGTCACACACATTATGTATCATCTGTGGCTATATGCAGTTATTCAGAGTTCATCGTATCGGGAAGTAGAAATTATACGGTGAGACTATGGGACGTCAAAACAGGTACCTGTAAGACCATGAGTGGTCACAATAGTTCTGTATCATCTGTGGCTATATCCAGTGATTCAGAGTTCATCGTATCGGGAAGTCATGATTAGACGGTGAGACTATGGGACGTCAAAACAGGTACCTGTAAGACCATGAGTGGTCACACACATTATGTATCATCTGTGGCTATATCCAGTTATTCAGAGTTCATCGTATCGGGAAGTTTAGATAAAACGGTGAGACTATGGGACGTCAAAACAGGTACCTGTAAGACCATGAGTGGTCACACTAGTTCTGTATCATCTGTGGCTATATCCAGTGATTCAGAGTTCATCGTATCGGGAAGTCATGATAAGACGGTGAGACTATATGACGTCAAAACAGGTACCTGTAAGACCATGATTGGTCACACACATTATGTATCATGTGGCTATATCCAGTGATTCAGAGTTCATCGTATCGGGAAGTTTAGATAAAACGGTGAGACTATGGGACGTCAAAACAGGTACCTGTAAGACCATGAGTGGTCACACTAGTTCTGTATCATCTGTGGCTATATCCAGTGATTCAGAGTTCATCGTATCGGGAAGTGGAGATAAAACGGTGAGACTATGGGACGTCAAAACAGGTACCTGTAAGACCATGAGTGGTCACACTAGTTCTGTATCATCTGTGGCTATATCCAGTGATTCAGAGTTCATCGTATCGGGAAGTTTAGATAAAACGGTGAGACTATGGGACGTCAAAACAGGTACCTGTAAGACCATGAGTGGTCACACTTATTCTGTATTATCTGTGGATATATCCAGTGATTCAGAGTTCATCGTATCGGGAAGTCATGATTAGACGGTGAGACTATGGGACGTCAAAACAGGTACCTGTAAGACCATGAGTGGTCACACACATTATGTATCATCTGTGGCTATATCCAGTGATTCAGAGTTCATCGTATCGGGAAGTGGAGATAAGACGGTGAGACTATGGGACGTCAAAACAGGTACCTGTAAGACCATGAGTGGTCACACACATTATGTATCATCTGTGGCTATATCCAGTGATTCAGAGTTCATCGTATCGGGAAGTCATGATTAGACGGTGAGACTATGGGACGTCAAAACAGGTACCTGTAAGACCATGAGTGGTCACACACATTATGTATCATCTGTGGCTATATCCAGTGATTCAGAGTTCATCGTATCGGGAAGTGGAGATAAAACGGTGAGACTATGGGACGTCAAAACAGGTACCTGTAAGACCATGAGTGGTCACACTAGTTCTGTATCATCTGTGGCTATATCCAGTGATTCAGAGTTCATCGTATCGGGAAGTGGAGATAAAACGGTGAGACTATGGGACGTCAAAACAGGTACCTGTAAGACCATGAGTGGTCACACTAGTTCTGTATCATCTGTGGCTATATCCAGTGATTCAGAGTTCATCGTATCGGGAAGTGGAGATAAAACGGTGAGACTATGGGACGTCAAAACAGGTACCTGTAAGACCATGAGTGGTCACACTAGTTCTGTATCATCTGTGGCTATATCCAGTGATTCAGAGTTCATCGTATCGGGAAGTGGAGATAAGACGGTGAGACTATGGGACGTCAAAACAGGTACCTGTAAGACCATGAGTGGTCACACTAGTTCTGTATCATCTGTGGCTATATCCAGTGATTCAGAGTTCATCGTATCGGGAAGTGGAGATAAAACGGTGAGACTATGGGACGTCAAAACAGGTACCTGTAAGACCATGAGTGGTCACACACATTATGTATCATCTGTGGCTATATCCAGTGATTCAGAGTTCATCGTATCGGGAAGTAGAAATTATACGGTGAGACTATGGGACGTCAAAACAGGTACCTGTAAGACCATGAGTGGTCACAATAGTTCTGTATCATCTGTGGCTATATCCAGTTATTCAGAGTTCATCGTATCGGGAGGTAGAGATAAAACGGTGAGACTATGGGACGTCAAAACAGGTACCTGTAAGACCATGAGTGGTCACACTAGTTCTGTATCATCTGTGTCTATATCCAGTGATTCAGAGTTCATCGTATCGGGAAGTCATGATTAGACGGTGAGACTATGGGACGTCAAAACAGGTACCTGTAAGACCATGAGTGGTCACACACATTATGTATCATCTGTGGCTATATCCAGTGATTCAGAGTTCATCGTATCGGGAAGTTTAGATAAAACGGTGAGACTATGGGACGTCAAAACAGGTACCTGTAAGACCATGAGTGGTCACACTAGTTCTGTATCATCTGTGGCTATATCCAGTGATTCAGAGTTCATCGTATCGGGAAGTGGAGATAAGACTGTGAGACTATGGGACGTCAAAACAGGTACCTGTAAGACCATGAGTGGTCACACACATTATGTATCATCTGTGGCTATATGCAGTTATTCAGAGTTCATCGTATCGGGAAGTAGAAATTATACGGTGAGACTATGGGACGTCAAAACAGGTACCTGTAAGACCATGATTGGTCACACACATTATGTATCATGTGGATATATCCAGTGATTCAGAGTTCATCGTATCGGGAAGTCATGATTAGACGGTGAGACTATGGGACGTCAAAACAGGTACCTGTAAGACCATGAGTGGTCACACACATTATGTATCATCTGTGGCTATATCCAGTGATTCAGAGTTCATCGTATCGGGAAGTTTAGATAAAACGGTGAGACTATGGGACGTCAAAACAGGTACCTGTAAGACCATGAGTGGTCACAATAGTTCTGTATCATCTGTGGCTATATCCAGTGATTCAGAGTTCATCGTATCGGGAAGTAGAAATTATACGGTGAGACTATGGGACGTCAAAACAGGTACCTGTAAGACCATGAGTGGTCACACTTATTCTGTATTATCTGTGGATATATCCAGTGATTCAGAGTTCATCGTATCGGGAAGTCATGATAAGACGGTGAGACTATGGGACGTCAAAACAGGTACCTGTAAGACCATGAGTGGTCACACACATTATGTATCATCTGTGGCTATATCCAGTGATTCAGAGTTCATCGTATCGGGAAGTCATGATTAGACGGTGAGACTATGGGACGTCAAAACAGGTACCTGTAAGACCATGAGTGGTCACACACATTATGTATCATCTGTGGCTATATCCAGTGATTCAGAGTTCATCGTATCGGGAAGTGGAGATAAAACGGTGAGACTATGGGACGTCAAAACAGGTACCTGTAAGACCATGAGTGGTCACAATAGTTCTGTATCATCTGTGGCTATATCCAGTGATTCAGAGTTCATCGTATCGGGAGGTAGAGATAAAACGGTGAGACTATGGGACGTCAAGACAGGTACCTGTAAGACCATGAGTGGTCACAATAGTTCTGTATCATCTGTGGCTATATCCAGTGATTCAGAGTTCATCGTATCGGGAAGTTTAGATAAAACGGTGAGACTATATGACGTCAAAACAGGTACCTGTAAGACCATGAGTGGTCACACACATTATGTATCATCTGTGGCTATATCCAGTGATTCAGAGTTCATCGTATCGGGAAGTGGAGATAAAACGGTGAGACTATGGGACGTCAAAACAGGTACCTGTAAGACCATGAGTGGTCACAATAGTTCTGTATCATCTGTGGCTATATCCAGTGATTCAGAGTTCATCGTATCGGGAAGTCATGATTAGACGGTGAGACTATGGGACGTCAAAACAGGTACCTGTAAGACCATGAGTGGTCACACTAGTTCTGTATCATCTGTGGCTATATCCAGTGATTCAGAGTTCATCGTATCGGGAAGTGGAGATAAAACGGTGAGACTATGGGACGTCAAAACAGGTACCTGTAAGACCATGAGTGGTCACACACATTATGTATCATCTGTGGCTATATCCAGTGATTCAGAGTTCATCGTATCGGGAAGTAGAAATTATACGGTGAGACTATGGGACGTCAAAACAGGTACCTGTAAGACCATGATTGGTCACACTAGTTCTGTATCATCTGTGGCTATATCCAGTTATTCAGAGTTCATCGTATTAGTGAAGTGGAGATAAAACGGTGAGACTATGGGACGTCAAGACAGGTACCTGTAAGACCATGAGTGGTCACACTAGTTCTGTATCATCTGTGGCTATATCCAGTGATTCAGAGTTCATCGTATCGGGAAGTGGAGATAAAACGGTGAGACTATGGGACGTCAAAACAGGTACCTGTAAGACCATGAGTGGTCACACTAGTTCTGTATCATCTGTGGCTATATCCAGTGATTCAGAGTTCATCGTATCGGGAAGTGGAGATAAGACGGTGAGACTATGGGACGTCAAAACAGGTACCTGTAAGACCATGAGTGGTCACACTAGTTCTGTATCATCTGTGGCTATATCCAGTGATTCAGAGTTCATCGTATCGGGAAGTCATGATTAGACGGTGAGACTATGGGACGTCAAAACAGGTACCTGTAAGACCATGAGTGGTCACACACATTATGTATCATCTGTGGCTATATCCAGTTATTCAGAGTTCATCGTATCGGGAAGTGGAGATAAGACGGTGAGACTATGGGACGTCAAAACAGGTACCTGTAAGACCATGAGTGGTCACACACATTATGTATCATCTGTGGCTATATCCAGTGATTCAGAGTTCATCGTATCGGGAAGTCATGATTAGACGGTGAGACTATGGGACGTCAAAACAGGTACCTGTAAGACCATGAGTGGTCACACACATTATGTATCATCTGTGGCTATATCCAGTGATTCAGAGTTCATCGTATCGGGAAGTGGAGATAAAACGGTGAGACTATGGGACGTCAAAACAGGTACCTGTAAGACCATGAGTGGTCACACACATTATGTATCATCTGTGGCTATATCCAGTGATTCAGAGTTCATCGTATCGGGAAGTGGAGATAAGACGGTGAGACTATGGGACGTCAAGACAGGTACCTGTAAGACCATGAGTGGTCACACTAGTTCTGTATCATCTGTGGCTATATCCAGTGATTCAGAGTTCATCGTATCGGGAAGTGGAGATAAAACGGTGAGACTATGGGACGTCAAAACAGGTACCTGTAAGACCATGAGTGGTCACACTAGTTCTGTATCATCTGTGGCTATATCCAGTGATTCAGAGTTCATCGTATCGGGAAGTGGAGATAAGACGGTGAGACTATGGGACGTCAAAACAGGTACCTGTAAGACCATGAGTGGTCACACACATTATGTATCATCTGTGGCTATATCCAGTGATTCAGAGTTCATCGTATCGGGAAGTTTAGATAAAACGGTGAGACTATGGGACGTCAAAACAGGTACCTGTAAGACCATGAGTGGTCACAATAGTTCTGTATCATCTGTGGCTATATCCAGTTATTCAGAGTTCATCGTATCGGGAGGTAGAGATAAAACGGTGAGACTATGGGACGTCAAAACAGGTACCTGTAAGACCATGAGTGGTCACACTAGTTCTGTATCATCTGTGTCTATATCCAGTGATTCAGAGTTCATCGTATCGGGAAGTCATGATTAGACGGTGAGACTATGGGACGTCAAAACAGGTACCTGTAAGACCATGAGTGGTCACACACATTATGTATATGCTGTGGCTATATCCAGTGATTCAGAGTTCATCGTATCGGGAAGTTTAGATAAAACGGTGAGACTATGGGACGTCAAAACAGGTACCTGTAAGACCATGAGTGGTCACACACATTATGTATCATCTGTGGCTATATCCAGTGATTCAGAGTTCATCGTATCGGGAAGTAGAAATTATACGGTGAGACTATGGGACGTCAAAACAGGTACCTGTAAGACCATGAGTGGTCACACACATTATGTATCATCTGTGGCTATATCCAGTGATTCAGAGTTCATCGTATCGGGAAGTCATGATTAGACGGTGAGACTATGGGACGTCAAAACAGGTACCTGTAAGACCATGAGTGGTCACACTAGTTCTGTATCATCTGTGGCTATATCCAGTGATTCAGAGTTCATCGTATCGGGAAGTGGAGATAAAACGGTGAGACTATGGGACGTCAAAACAGGTACCTGTAAGACCATGAGTGGTCACACTAGTTCTGTATCATCTGTGGCTATATCCAGTGATTCAGAGTTCATCGTATCGGGAAGTGGAGATAAGACGGTGAGACTATGGGACGTCAAAACAGGTACCTGTAAGACCATGAGTGGTCACACACATTATGTATCATCTGTGGCTATATCCAGTGATTCAGAGTTCATCGTATCGGGAAGTGATGATAAGACGGTGAGACTATGGGACGTCAAGACAGGTACCTGTAAGACCATGAGTGGTCACACAGATTGAGTATATGCAGTGGCTATATCCAGTGATTCAGAGTTCATCGTATCGGGAAGTTGAGATAAGACGGTGAGACTATGGGACGTCAAAACAGGTACCTGTAAGACCATGAGTGGTCACACTTATTCTGTATTATCTGTGGATATATCCAGTGATTCAGAGTTCATCGTATCGGGAAGTCATGATAAGACGGTGAGACTATATGACGTCAAAACAGGTACCTGTAAGACCATGAGTGGTCACACTAGTTCTGTATCATCTGTGGCTATATCCAGTGATTCAGAGTTCATCGTATCGGGAAGTGGAGATAAAACGGTGAGACTATGGGACGTCAAAACAGGTACCTGTAAGACCATGAGTGGTCACAATAGTTCTGTATCATCTGTGGCTATATCCAGTGATTCAGAGTTCATCGTATCGGAAAGTTTAGATAAAACGGTGAGACTATGGGACGTCAAGACAGGTACCTGTAAGACCATGAGTGGTCACACACATTATGTATCATCTGTGGCTATATCCAGTGATTCAGAGTTCATCGTATCGGGAAGTCATGATAAGACGGTGAGACTATGGGACGTCAAAACAGGTACCTGTAAGACCATGAGTGGTCACACTAGTTGTGTATCATCTGTGGCTATATCCAGTGATTCAGAGTTCATCGTATCGGGAAGTTTAGATAAGACGGTGAGACTATATGACGTCAAAACAGGTACCTGTAAGACCATGAGTGGTCACACTAGTTGTGTATCATCTGTGGCTATATCCAGTGATTCAGAGTTCATCGTATCGGGAAGTTTAGATAAGACGGTGAGACTATGGGACGTCAAAACAGGTACCTGTAAGACCATGAGTGGTCACACTAGTTGTGTATCATCTGTGGCTATATCCAGTGATTCAGAGTTCATCGTATCGGGAAGTTTAGATAAGACGGTGAGACTATGGGACGTCAAAACAGGTACCTGTAAGACCATGAGTGGTCACACTAGTTGTGTATCATCTGTGGCTATATCCAGTGATTCAGAGTTCATCGTATCGGGAAGTCATGATTAGACGGTGAGACTATGGGACGTCAAAACAGGTACCTGTAAGACCATGAGTGGTCACACTAGTTGTGTATCATCTGTGGCTATATCCAGTGATTCAGAGTTCATCGTATCGGGAAGTCATGATTAGACGGTGAGACTATGGGACGTCAAAACAGGTACCTGTAAGACCATGAGTGGTCACACACATTATGTATCATCTGTGGCTATATGCAGTTATTCAGAGTTCATCGTATCGGGAAGTAGAAATTATACGGTGAGACTATGGGACGTCAAAACAGGTACCTGTAAGACCATGAGTGGTCACACTTATTCTGTATTATCTGTGGATATATCCAGTGATTCAGAGTTCATCGTATCGGGAAGTCATGATTAGACGGTGAGACTATGGGACGTCAAAACAGGTACCTGTAAGACCATGAGTGGTCACACTAGTTCTGTATCATCTGTGGCTATATGCAGTTATTCAGAGTTCATCGTATCGGGAAGTAGAAATTATACGGTGAGACTATGGGACGTCAAAACAGGTACCTGTAAGACCATGAGTGGTCACACTAGTTCTGTATCATCTGTGGCTATATCCAGTGATTCAGAGTTCATCGTATCGGGAAGTCATGATTAGACGGTGAGACTATGGGACGTCAAAACAGGTACCTGTAAGACCATGAGTGGTCACACACATTATGTATCATCTGTGGCTATATCCAGTGATTCAGAGTTCATCGTATCGGGAAGTCATGATTAGACGGTGAGACTATGGGACGTCAAAACAGGTACCTGTAAGACCATGAGTGGTCACACACATTATGTATCATCTGTGGCTATATGCAGTTATTCAGAGTTCATCGTATCGGGAAGTAGAAATTATACGGTGAGACTATGGGACGTCAAAACAGGTACCTGTAAGACCATGATTGGTCACACACATTATGTATCATGTGGCTATATCCAGTGATTCAGAGTTCATCGTATCGGGAAGTTTAGATAAAACGGTGAGACTATGGGACGTCAAAACAGGTACCTGTAAGACCATGAGTGGTCACAATAGTTCTGTATCATCTGTGGCTATATCCAGTGATTCAGAGTTCATCGTATCGGGAAGTCATGATTAGACGGTGAGACTATGGGACGTCAAAACAGGTACCTGTAAGACCATGAGTGGTCACACACATTATGTATCATCTGTGGCTATATCCAGTGATTCAGAGTTCATCGTATCGGGAAGTAGAAATTATACGGTGAGACTATGGGACGTCAAAACAGGTACCTGTAAGACCATGAGTGGTCACACTTATTCTGTATTATCTGTGGATATATCCAGTGATTCAGAGTTCATCGTATTGGGAAGTCATGATTAGACGGTGAGACTATGGGACGTCAAAACAGGTACCTGTAAGACCATGAGTGGTCACACACATTATGTATCATCTGTGGCTATATCCAGTTATTCAGAGTTCATCGTATCGGGAAGTGGAGATAAGACGGTGAGACTATGGGACGTCAAAACAGGTACCTGTAAGACCATGAGTGGTCACACACATTATGTATCATCTGTGGCTATATCCAGTGATTCAGAGTTCATCGTATCGGGAAGTTTAGATAAAACGGTGAGACTATGGGACGTCAAAACAGGTACCTGTAAGACCATGAGTGGTCACACTAGTTCTGTATCATCTGTGGCTATATCCAGTGATTCAGAGTTCATCGTATCGGGAAGTGGAGATAAAACGGTGAGACTATGGGACGTCAAAACAGGTACCTGTAAGACCATGAGTGGTCACACACATTATGTATCATCTGTGGCTATATCCAGTGATTCAGAGTTCATCGTATCGGGAAGTGGAGATAAGACGGTGAGACTATGGGACGTCAAAACAGGTACCTGTAAGACCATGAGTGGTCACACTAGTTCTGTATCATCTGTGGCTATATCCAGTTATTCAGAGTTCATCGTATCGGGAAGTAGAAATTATACGGTGAGACTATGGGACGTCAAGACAGGTACCTGTAAGACCATGAGTGGTCACACTAGTTCTGTATCATCTGTGGCTATATCCAGTGATTCAGAGTTCATCGTATCGGGAAGTTTAGATAAAACGGTGAGACTATGGGACGTCAAAACAAGTACCTGTAAGACCATGAGTGGTCACACTAGTTCTGTATCATCTGTGGCTATATCCAGTGATTCAGAGTTCATCGTATCGGGAAGTCATGATTATACGGTGAGACTATGGGACGTCAAAACAGGTACCTGTAAGACCATGAGTGGTCACACTAGTTCTGTATCATCTGTGGCTATATCCAGTGATTCAGAGTTCATCGTATCGGGAAGTGGAGATAAGACGGTGAGACTATGGGACGTCAAAACAGGTACCTGTAAGACCATGAGTGGTCACACTAGTTCTGTATCATCTGTGGCTATATCCAGTGATTCAGAGTTCATCGTATCGGGAAGTCATGATTATACGGTGAGACTATGGGACGTCAAGACAGGTACCTGTAAGACCATGAGTGGTCACACTAGTTGTGTATCATCTGTGGCTATATCCAGTGATTCAGAGTTCATCGTATCGGGAAGTTTAGATAAAACTGTGAGACTATGGGACGTCAAGACAGGTACCTGTAAGACCATGAGTGGTCACACTAGTTCTGTATCATCTGTGGCTATATCCAGTGATTCAGAGTTCATCGTATCGGGAAGTGGAGATAAAACGGTGAGACTATGGGACGTCAAAACAGGTACCTGTAAGACCATGAGTGGTCACACTAGTTCTGTATCATCTGTGGCTATATCCAGTGATTCAGAGTTCATCGTATCGGGAAGTGGAGATAAAACGGTGAGACTATGGGACGTCAAAACAGGTACCTGTAAGACCATGAGTGGTCACACTTATTCTGTATTATCTGTGGATATATCCAGTGATTCAGAGTTCATCGTATCGGGAAGTGGAGATAAGACGGTGAGACTATGGGACGTCAAAACAGGTACCTGTAAGACCATGAGTGGTCACACTAGTTCTGTATCATCTGTGGCTATATCCAGTGATTCAGAGTTCATCGTATCGGGAAGTCATGATTAGACGGTGAGACTATGGGACGTCAAAACAGGTACCTGTAAGACCATGAGTGGTCACACTAGTTCTGTATCATCTGTGGCTATATCCAGTGATTCAGAGTTCATCGTATCGGGAAGTGGAGATAAAACGGTGAGACTATGGGACGTCAAAACAGGTACCTGTAAGACCATGAGTGGTCACACTAGTTCTGTATCATCTGTGGCTATATCCAGTGATTCAGAGTTCATCGTATCGGGAAGTCATGATTAGACGGTGAGACTATGGGACGTCAAAACAGGTACCTGTAAGACCATGAGTGGTCACACACATTATGTATCATCTGTGGCTATATCCAGTTATTCAGAGTTCATCGTATCGGGAAGTGGAGATAAAACGGTGAGACTATGGGACGTCAAAACAGGTACCTGTAAGACCATGAGTGGTCACACTAGTTCTGTATCATCTGTGGCTATATCCAGTTATTCAGAGTTCATCGTATTAGTGAAGTGGAGATAAAACGGTGAGACTATGGGACGTCAAGACAGGTACCTGTAAGACCATGAGTGGTCACACTAGTTCTGTATCATCTGTGGCTATATCCAGTGATTCAGAGTTCATCGTATCGGGAAGTGGAGATAAAACGGTGAGACTATGGGACGTCAAAACAGGTACCTGTAAGACCATGAGTGGTCACACTAGTTCTGTATCATCTGTGGCTATATCCAGTGATTCAGAGTTCATCGTATCGGGAAGTGGAGATAAGACGGTGAGACTATGGGACGTCAAAACAGGTACCTGTAAGACCATGAGTGGTCACACTAGTTCTGTATCATCTGTGGCTATATCCAGTGATTCAGAGTTCATCGTATCGGGAAGTGGAGATAAGACGGTGAGACTATGGGACGTCAAAACAGGTACCTGTAAGACCATGAGTGGTCACACTTATTCTGTATTATCTGTGGATATATCCAGTGATTCAGAGTTCATCGTATCGGGAAGTCATGATTAGACGGTGAGACTATGGGACGTCAAAACAGGTACCTGTAAGACCATGAGTGGTCACACTAGTTCTGTATCATCTGTGGCTATATCCAGTTATTCAGAGTTCATCGTATCGGGAAGTAGAAATTATACGGTGAGACTATGGGACGTCAAAACAGGTACCTGTAAGACCATGAGTGGTCACACTAGTTCTGTATCATCTGTGGCTATATCCAGTGATTCAGAGTTCATCGTATCGGGAAGTCACTATAAGACGGTGAGACTATGGGACGTCAAAACAGGTACCTGTAAGACCATGAGTGGTCACACTAGTTGTGTATCATCTGTGGCTATATCCAGTGATTCAGAGTTCATCGTATCGGGAAGTTTAGATAAGACGGTGAGACTATGTGACGTCAAAACAGGTACCTGTAAGACCATGAGTGGTCACACTAGTTGTGTATCATCTGTGGCTATATCCAGTGATTCAGAGTTCATCGTATCGGGAAGTCATGATTAGACGGTGAGACTATGGGACGTCAAAACAGGTACCTGTAAGACCATGAGTGGTCACACACATTATGTATCATCTGTGGCTATATGCAGTTATTCAGAGTTCATCGTATCGGGAAGTAGAAATTATACGGTGAGACTATGGGACGTCAAAACAGGTACCTGTAAGACCATGAGTGGTCACACTTATTCTGTATTATCTGTGGATATATCCAGTGATTCAGAGTTCATCGTATCGGGAAGTCATGATTAGACGGTGAGACTATGGGACGTCAAAACAGGTACCTGTAAGACCATGAGTGGTCACACTAGTTCTGTATCATCTGTGGCTATATGCAGTTATTCAGAGTTCATCGTATCGGGAAGTAGAAATTATACGGTGAGACTATGGGACGTCAAAACAGGTACCTGTAAGACCATGAGTGGTCACACTAGTTCTGTATCATCTGTGGCTATATCCAGTGATTCAGAGTTCATCGTATCGGGAAGTCATGATTAGACGGTGAGACTATATGACGTCAAAACAGGTACCTGTAAGACCATGAGTGGTCACACACATTATGTATCATCTGTGGCTATATCCAGTGATTCAGAGTTCATCGTATCGGGAAGTCATGATTAGACGGTGAGACTATGGGACGTCAAAACAGGTACCTGTAAGACCATGAGTGGTCACAATAGTTCTGTATCATCTGTGGCTATATCCAGTTATTCAGAGTTCATCGTATCGGGAAGTAGAAATTATACGGTGAGACTATGGGACGTCAAAACAGGTACCTGTAAGACCATGATTGGTCACACACATTATGTATCATGTGGCTATATCCAGTGATTCAGAGTTCATCGTATCGGGAAGTTTAGATAAAACGGTGAGACTATGGGACGTCAAAACAGGTACCTGTAAGACCATGAGTGGTCACACTAGTTCTGTATCATCTGTGGCTATATCCAGTGATTCAGAGTTCATCGTATCGGGAAGTCATGATTAGACGGTGAGACTATGGGACGTCAAAACAGGTACCTGTAAGACCATGAGTGGTCACACACATTATGTATCATCTGTGGCTATATCCAGTGATTCAGAGTTCATCGTATCGGGAAGTAGAAATTATACGGTGAGACTATGGGACGTCAAAACAGGTACCTGTAAGACCATGAGTGGTCACACTTATTCTGTATTATCTGTGGATATATCCAGTGATTCAGAGTTCATCGTATTGGGAAGTCATGATTAGACGGTGAGACTATGGGACGTCAAAACAGGTACCTGTAAGACCATGAGTGGTCACACACATTATGTATCATCTGTGGCTATATCCAGTTATTCAGAGTTCATCGTATCGGGAAGTGGAGATAAGACGGTGAGACTATGGGACGTCAAAACAGGTACCTGTAAGACCATGAGTGGTCACACACATTATGTATCATCTGTGGCTATATCCAGTGATTCAGAGTTCATCGTATCGGGAAGTTTAGATAAAACGGTGAGACTATGGGACGTCAAAACAGGTACCTGTAAGACCATGAGTGGTCACACTAGTTCTGTATCATCTGTGGCTATATCCAGTGATTCAGAGTTCATCGTATCGGGAAGTGGAGATAAAACGGTGAGACTATGGGACGTCAAAACAGGTACCTGTAAGACCATGAGTGGTCACACACATTATGTATCATCTGTGGCTATATCCAGTGATTCAGAGTTCATCGTATCGGGAAGTGGAGATAAGACGGTGAGACTATGGGACGTCAAAACAGGTACCTGTAAGACCATGAGTGGTCACACTAGTTCTGTATCATCTGTGGCTATATCCAGTTATTCAGAGTTCATCGTATCGGGAAGTAGAAATTATACGGTGAGACTATGGGACGTCAAAACAGGTACCTGTAAGACCATGAGTGGTCACACTAGTTCTGTATCATCTGTGGCTATATCCAGTGATTCAGAGTTCATCGTATCGGGAAGTTTAGATAAAACGGTGAGACTATGGGACGTCAAAACAGGTACCTGTAAGACCATGAGTGGTCACACTAGTTCTGTATCATCTGTGGCTATATCCAGTTATTCAGAGTTCATCGTATCGGGAAGTGGAGATAAGACGGTGAGACTATGGGACGTCAAAACAGGTACCTGTAAGACCATGAGTGGTCACACACATTATGTATCATCTGTGGCTATATGCAGTTATTCAGAGTTCATCGTATCGGGAAGTAGAAATTATACGGTGAGACTATGGGACGTCAAAACAGGTACCTGTAAGACCATGAGTGGTCACAATAGTTCTGTATCATCTGTGGCTATATCCAGTGATTCAGAGTTCATCGTATCGGGAAGTCATGATTAGACGGTGAGACTATGGGACGTCAAAACAGGTACCTGTAAGACCATGAGTGGTCACACACATTATGTATCATCTGTGGCTATATCCAGTGATTCAGAGTTCATCGTATCGGGAAGTTTAGATAAAACGGTGAGACTATGGGACGTCAAAACAGGTACCTGTAAGACCATGAGTGGTCACACTAGTTCTGTATCATCTGTGGCTATATCCAGTGATTCAGAGTTCATCGTATCGGGAAGTCATGATAAGACGGTGAGACTATATGACGTCAAAACAGGTACCTGTAAGACCATGATTGGTCACACACATTATGTATCATGTGGCTATATCCAGTGATTCAGAGTTCATCGTATCGGGAAGTTTAGATAAAACGGTGAGACTATGGGACGTCAAAACAGGTACCTGTAAGACCATGAGTGGTCACACTAGTTCTGTATCATCTGTGGCTATATCCAGTGATTCAGAGTTCATCGTATCGGGAAGTGGAGATAAAACGGTGAGACTATGGGACGTCAAAACAGGTACCTGTAAGACCATGAGTGGTCACACTAGTTCTGTATCATCTGTGGCTATATCCAGTGATTCAGAGTTCATCGTATCGGGAAGTTTAGATAAAACGGTGAGACTATGGGACGTCAAAACAGGTACCTGTAAGACCATGAGTGGTCACACTTATTCTGTATTATCTGTGGATATATCCAGTGATTCAGAGTTCATCGTATCGGGAAGTCATGATTAGACGGTGAGACTATGGGACGTCAAAACAGGTACCTGTAAGACCATGAGTGGTCACACACATTATGTATCATCTGTGGCTATATCCAGTGATTCAGAGTTCATCGTATCGGGAAGTCATGATTAGACGGTGAGACTATGGGACGTCAAAACAGGTACCTGTAAGACCATGAGTGGTCACACTAGTTCTGTATCATCTGTGGCTATATCCAGTTATTCAGAGTTCATCGTATCGGGAAGTAGAAATTATACGGTGAGACTATGGGACGTCAAAACAGGTACCTGTAAGACCATGAGTGGTCACACTAGTTCTGTATCATCTGTGGCTATATCCAGTGATTCAGAGTTCATCGTATCGGGAAGTCATGATAAGACGGTGAGACTATGGGACGTCAAAACAGGTACCTGTAAGACCATGAGTGGTCACACACATTATGTATCATCTGTGGCTATATCCAGTGATTCAGAGTTCATCGTATCGGGAAGTCATGATTAGACGGTGAGACTATGGGACGTCAAAACAGGTACCTGTAAGACCATGAGTGGTCACACACATTATGTATCATCTGTGGCTATATGCAGTTATTCAGAGTTCATCGTATCGGGAAGTAGAAATTATACGGTGAGACTATGGGACGTCAAAACAGGTACCTGTAAGACCATGAGTGGTCACACTAGTTCTGTATCATCTGTGGCTATATCCAGTGATTCAGAGTTCATCGTATCGGGAAGTGGAGATAAAACGGTGAGACTATGGGACGTCAAAACAGGTACCTGTAAGACCATGAGTGGTCACACACATTATGTATCATCTGTGGCTATATCCAGTGATTCAGAGTTCATCGTATCGGGAAGTGGAGATAAAACGGTGAGACTATGGGACGTCAAAACAGGTACCTGTAAGACCATGAGTGGTCACACTAGTTCTGTATCATCTGTGGCTATATCCAGTTATTCAGAGTTCATCGTATTAGTGAAGTGGAGATAAAACGGTGAGACTATGGGACGTCAAAACAGGTACCTGTAAGACCATGAGTGGTCACACTAGTTCTGTATCATCTGTGGCTATATCCAGTGATTCAGAGTTCATCGTATCGGGAAGTGGAGATAAAACGGTGAGACTATGGGACGTCAAAACAGGTACCTGTAAGACCATGAGTGGTCACACAGATTGAGTATATGATGTGGCTATATCCAGTGATTCAGAGTTCATCGTATCGGGAAGTTGAGATAAGACAGTGAGACTATGGGACGTCAAGACAGGTACCTGTAAGACCATGAGTGGTCACACTTATTCTGTATTATCTGTGGATATATCCAGTGATTCAGAGTTCATCGTATCGGGAAGTGGAGATAAGACGGTGAGACTATGGGACGTCAAAACAGGTACCTGTAAGACCATGAGTGGTCACACTAGTTCTGTATCATCTGTGGCTATATCCAGTGATTCAGAGTTCATCGTATCGGGAAGTAGAAATTATACGGTGAGACTATGGGACGTCAAAACAGGTACCTGTAAGACCATGAGTGGTCACACTAGTTCTGTATCATCTGTGGCTATATCCAGTGATTCAGAGTTCATCGTATCGGGAAGTGGAGATAAAACGGTGAGACTATGGGACGTCAAAACAGGTACCTGTAAGACCATGAGTGGTCACACTAGTTCTGTATCATCTGTGGCTATATCCAGTGATTCAGAGTTCATCGTATCGGGAAGTAGAAATTATACGGTGAGACTATGGGACGTCAAAACAGGTACCTGTAAGACCATGAGTGGTCACACTTATTCTGTATTATCTGTGGATATATCCAGTGATTCAGAGTTCATCGTATCGGGAAGTGGAGATAAGACGGTGAGACTATGGGACGTCAAAACAGGTACCTGTAAGACCATGAGTGGTCACACTAGTTCTGTATCATCTGTGGCTATATCCAGTGATTCAGAGTTCATCGTATCGGGAAGTCATGATTAGACGGTGAGACTATGGGACGTCAAAACAGGTACCTGTAAGACCATGAGTGGTCACACTAGTTCTGTATCATCTGTGGCTATATCCAGTGATTCAGAGTTCATCGTATCGGGAAGTGGAGATAAAACGGTGAGACTATGGGACGTCAAAACAGGTACCTGTAAGACCATGAGTGGTCACACTAGTTCTGTATCATCTGTGGCTATATCCAGTGATTCAGAGTTCATCGTATCGGGAAGTGGAGATAAAACGGTGAGACTATGGGACGTCAAAACAGGTACCTGTAAGACCATGAGTGGTCACACACATTATGTATCATCTGTGGCTATATCCAGTGATTCAGAGTTCATCGTATCGGGAAGTGGAGATAAGACGGTGAGACTATGGGACGTCAAAACAGGTACCTGTAAGACCATGAGTGGTCACACTAGTTCTGTATCATCTGTGGCTATATCCAGTTATTCAGAGTTCATCGTATTAGTGAAGTGGAGATAAAACGGTGAGACTATGGGACGTCAAGACAGGTACCTGTAAGACCATGAGTGGTCACACTAGTTCTGTATCATCTGTGGCTATATCCAGTGATTCAGAGTTCATCGTATCGGGAAGTGGAGATAAAACGGTGAGACTATGGGACGTCAAAACAGGTACCTGTAAGACCATGAGTGGTCACACTAGTTCTGTATCATCTATGGCTATATCCAGTGATTCAGAGTTCATCGTATCGGGAAGTGGAGATAAGACGGTGAGACTATGGGACGTCAAAACAGGTACCTGTAAGACCATGAGTGGTCACACTAGTTCTGTATCATCTGTGGCTATATCCAGTGATTCAGAGTTCATCGTATCGGGAAGTGGAGATAAGACGGTGAGACTATGGGACGTCAAAACAGGTACCTGTAAGACCATGAGTGGTCACACACATTATGTATCATCTGTGGCTATATCCAGTGATTCAGAGTTCATCGTATCGGGAAGTCATGATTATACGGTGAGACTATGGGACGTCAAAACAGGTACCTGTAAGACCATGAGTGGTCACAATAGTTCTGTATCATCTGTGGCTATATCCAGTGATTCAGAGTTCATCGTATCGGGAAGTCATGATTAGACGGTGAGACTATGGGACGTCAAAACAGGTACCTGTAAGACCATGAGTGGTCACACTTATTCTGTATTATCTGTGAATATATCCAGTGATTCAGAGTTCATCGTATCGGGAAGTTGAGATAAGACGGTGAGACTATGGGACGTCAAAACAGGTACCTGTAAGACCATGAGTGGTCACAATAGTTCTGTATCATCTGTGGCTATATCCAGTTATTCAGAGTTCATCGTATCGGGAAGTAGAGATAAAACGGTGAGACTATGGGACGTCAAAACAGGTACCTGTAAGACCATGAGTGGTCACACTAGTTCTGTATCATCTGTGGCTATATCCAGTGATTCAGAGTTCATCGTATCGGGAAGTCATGATTAGACGGTGAGACTATGGGACGTCAAAACAGGTACCTGTAAGACCATGAGTGGTCACACACATTATGTATCATCTGTGTCTATATCCAGTGATTCAGAGTTCATCGTATCGGGAAGTCATGATAAGACGGTGAGACTATATGACGTCAAAACAGGTACCTGTAAGACCATGAGTGGTCACAATAGTTCTGTATCATCTGTGGCTATATCCAGTTATTCAGAGTTCATCGTATCGGGAAGTAGAAATTATACGGTGAGACTATGGGACGTCAAAACAGGTACCTGTAAGACCATGAGTGGTCACACTTATTCTGTATTATCTGTGGATATATCCAGTGATTCAGAGTTCATCGTATCGGGAAGTCATGATTAGACGGTGAGACTATGGGACGTCAAGACAGGTACCTGTAAGACCATGAGTGGTCACAATAGTTCTGTATCATCTGTGGCTATATCCAGTGATTCAGAGTTCATCGTATCGGGAAGTGGAGATAAGACGGTGAGACTATGGGACGTCAAAACAGGTACCTGTAAGACCATGAGTGGTCACACTAGTTCTGTATTATCTGTGGATATATCCAGTGATTCAGAGTTCATCGTATCGGGAAGTCATGATAAGACGGTGAGACTATATGACGTCAAAACAGGTACCTGTAAGACCATGAGTGGTCACAATAGTTCTGTATCATCTGTGGCTATATTCATTGATTCAGAGTTCATCGTATCGGGAAGTAGAAATTATACGGTGAGACTATGGGACGTCAAGACAGGTACCTGTAAGACCATGAGTGGTCACAATAGTTCTGTATCATCTGTGGCTATATCCAGTGATTCAGAGTTCATCGTATCGGGAAGTCATGATTAGACGGTGAGACTATGGGACGTCAAAACAGGTACCTGTAAGACCATGAGTGGTCACACTAGTTCTGTATCATCTGTGGCTATATCCAGTTATTCAGAGTTCATCGTATCGGGAAGTCATGATAAGACGGTGAGACTATATGACGTCAAAACAGGTACCTGTAAGACCATGAGTGGTCACACTAGTTCTGTATCATCTGTGGCTATATCCAGTGATTCAGAGTTCATCGTATCGGGAAGTAGAAATTATACGGTGAGACTATGGGACGTCAAAACAGGTACCTGTAAGACCATGAGTGGTCACAATAGTTCTGTATCATCTGTGGCTATATCCAGTGATTCAGAGTTCATCGTATCGGGAAGTAGAAATTATACGGTGAGACTATGGGACGTCAAGACAGGTACCTGTAAGACCATGAGTGGTCACAATAGTTCTGTATCATCTGTGGCTATATCCAGTGATTCAGAGTTCATCGTATCGGGAAGTCATGATAAGACGGTGAGACTATATGACGTCAAAACAGGTACCTGTAAGACCATGAGTGGTCACACACATTATGTATCATCTGTGGCTATATCCAGTGATTCAGAGTTCATCGTATCGGGAAGTCATGATTATACGGTGAGACTATGGGACGTCAAAACAGGTACCTGTAAGACCATGAGTGGTCACACTAGTTGTGTATCATCTGTGGCTATATCCAGTGATTCAGAGTTCATCGTATCGGGAAGTCATGATTAGACGGTGAGACTATGGGACGTCAAAACAGGTACCTGTAAGACCATGAGTGGTCACAATAGTTCTGTATCATCTGTGTCTATATCCAGTGATTCAGAGTTCATCGTATCGGGAAGTCATGATTATACGGTGAGACTATGGGACGTCAAAACAGGTACCTGTAAGACCATGAGTGGTCACACTAGTTCTGTATCATCTGTGGCTATATCCAGTGATTCAGAGTTCATCGTATCGGGAAGTGGAGATAAAACGGTGAGACTATGGGACGTCAAAACAGGTACCTGTAAGACCATGAGTGGTCACACACATTATGTATCATCTGTGGCTATATGCAGTTATTCAGAGTTCATCGTATCGGGAAGTAGAAATTATACGGTGAGACTATGGGACGTCAAAACAGGTACCTGGTAGACCATGATTGGTCACACACATTATGTATCATGTGGATATATCCAGTGATTCAGAGTTCATCGTATCGGGAAGTCATGATTAGACGGTGAGACTATGGGACGTCAAAACAGGTACCTGTAAGACCTTGAGTGGTCACACTAGTTCTGTATCATCTGTGGCTATATCCAGTGATTCAGAGTTCATCGTATCGGGAAGTGGAGATAAGACGGTGAGACTATGGGACGTCAAAACAGGTACCTGTAAGACCATGAGTGGTCACACTAGTTGTGTATCATCTGTGGCTATATCCAGTGATTCAGAGTTCATCGTATCGGGAAGTCATGATTAGACGGTGAGACTATGGGACGTCAAGACAGGTACCTGTAAGACCATGAGTGGTCACACTTATTCTGTATTATCTGTGAATATATCCAGTGATTCAGAGTTCATCGTATCGGGAAGTTTAGATAAGACGGTGAGACTATGGGACGTCAAGACAGGTACCTGTAAGACCATGAGTGGTCATACTTATTCTGTATCATCTGTGGCTATATCCAGTGATTCAGAGTTCATCGTATCGGGAAGTTGAGATAAGACGGTGAGACTATGGGACGTCAAGACAGGTACCTGTAAGACCATGAGTGGTCACAATAGTTCTGTATCATCTGTGGCTATATCCAGTGATTCAGAGTTCATCGTATCGGGAAGTTTAGATAAAACGGTGAGACTATGGGACGTCAAGACAGGTACCTGTAAGACCATGAGTGGTCACAATAGTTCTGTATCATCTGTGGCTATATCCAGTGATTCAGAGTTCATCGTATCGGGAAGTTTAGATAAAACGGTGAGACTATATGACGTCAAAACAGGTACCTGTAAGACCATGAGTGGTCACAATAGTTCTGTATCATCTGTGGCTATATCCAGTGATTCAGAGTTCATCGTATCGGGAAGTTTAGATAAAACGGTGAGACTATGGGACGTCAAAACAGGTACCTGGTAGACCATGATTGGTCACACACATTATGTATCATGTGGATATATCCAGTGATTCAGAGTTCATCGTATCGGGAAGTCATGATTAGACGGTGAGACTATGGGACGTCAAAACAGGTACCTGTAAGACCTTGAGTGGTCACACTAGTTCTGTATCATCTGTGGCTATATCCAGTGATTCAGAGTTCATCGTATCGGGAAGTGGAGATAAGACGGTGAGACTATGGGACGTCAAAACAGGTACCTGTAAGACCATGAGTGGTCACACTAGTTGTGTATCATCTGTGGCTATATCCAGTGATTCAGAGTTCATCGTATCGGGAAGTCATGATTAGACGGTGAGACTATGGGACGTCAAGACAGGTACCTGTAAGACCATGAGTGGTCACACTTATTCTGTATTATCTGTGAATATATCCAGTGATTCAGAGTTCATCGTATCGGGAAGTTTAGATAAGACGGTGAGACTATGGGACGTCAAGACAGGTACCTGTAAGACCATGAGTGGTCATACTTATTCTGTATCATCTGTGGCTATATCCAGTGATTCAGAGTTCATCGTATCGGGAAGTTGAGATAAGACGGTGAGACTATGGGACGTCAAGACAGGTACCTGTAAGACCATGAGTGGTCACAATAGTTCTGTATCATCTGTGGCTATATCCAGTGATTCAGAGTTCATCGTATCGGGAAGTTTAGATAAAACGGTGAGACTATGGGACGTCAAGACAGGTACCTGTAAGACCATGAGTGGTCACAATAGTTCTGTATCATCTGTGGCTATATCCAGTGATTCAGAGTTCATCGTATCGGGAAGTTTAGATAAAACGGTGAGACTATATGACGTCAAAACAGGTACCTGTAAGACCATGAGTGGTCACAATAGTTCTGTATCATCTGTGGCTATATCCAGTGATTCAGAGTTCATCGTATCGGGAAGTCATGATAAGACGGTGAGACTATATGACGTCAAAACAGGTACCTGTAAGACCATGAGTGGTCACACTAGTTCTGTATCATCTGTGGCTATATCCAGTGATTCAGAGTTCATCGTATCGGGAAGTGGAGATAAAACGGTGAGACTATGGGACGTCAAAACAGGTACCTGTAAGACCATGAGTGGTCACACTAGTTCTGTATCATCTGTGGCTATATCCAGTGATTCAGAGTTCATCGTATCGGGAAGTTTAGATAAAACGGTGAGACTATATGACGTCAAAACAGGTACCTGTAAGACCATGAGTGGTCACACACATTATGTATCATCTGTGGCTATATCCAGTTATTCAGAGTTCATCGTATCGGGAAGTAGAAATTATACGGTGAGACTATGGGACGTCAAAACAGGTACCTGTAAGACCATGAGTGGTCACACTAGTTGTGTATCATCTGTGGCTATATCCAGTGATTCAGAGTTCATCGTATCGGGAAGTTTAGATAAAACGGTGAGACTATATGACGTCAAAACAGGTACCTGTAAGACCATGAGTGGTCACACACATTATGTATCATCTGTGGCTATATCCAGTTATTCAGAGTTCATCGTATCGGGAAGTAGAAATTATACGGTGAGACTATGGGACGTCAAAACAGGTACCTGTAAGACCATGAGTGGTCACACTAGTTGTGTATCATCTGTGGCTATATCCAGTGATTCAGAGTTCATCGTATCGGGAAGTGGAGATAAGACGGCGAGACTATGGGACGTCAAAACAGGTACCTGTAAGACCATGAGTGGTCACACTAGTTGTGTATCATCTGTGGCTATATCCAGTGATTCAGAGTTCATCGTATCGGGAAGTCATGATTAGACGGTGAGACTATGGGACGTCAAAACAGGTACCTGTAAGACCATGAGTGGTCACACACATTATGTATCATGTGGCTATATCCAGTGATTCAGAGTTCATCGTATCGGGAAGTGGAGATAAGACGGTGAGACTATGGGACGTCAAAACAGGTACCTGTAAGACCATGAGTGGTCACACACATTATGTATCATCTGTGGCTATATCCAGTGATTCAGAGTTCATCGTATCGGGAAGTCATGATAAGACGGTGAGACTATATGACGTCAAAACAGGTACCTGTAAGACCATGAGTGGTCACACTAGTTGTGTATTATCTGTGGCTATATCCAGTTATTCAGAGTTCATCGTATCGGGAAGTCATGATAAGACGGTGAGACTATATGACGTCAAAACAGGTACCTGTAAGACCATGAGTGGTCACACTAGTTCTGTATCATCTGTGGCTATATCCAGTGATTCAGAGTTCATCGTATCGGGAAGTGGAGATAAAACGGTGAGACTATGGGACGTCAAAACAGGTACCTGTAAGACCATGAGTGGTCACACACATTATGTATTATCTGTGGATATATCCAGTGATTCAGAGTTCATCGTATCGGGAAGTCATGATAAGACGGTGAGACTATATGACGTCAAAACAGGTACCTGTAAGACCATGAGTGGTCACACTAGTTCTGTATCATCTGTGGCTATATCCAGTGATTCAGAGTTCATCGTATCGGGAAGTGGAGATAAAACGGTGAGACTATGGGACGTCAAAACAGGTACCTGTAAGACCATGAGTGGTCACAATAGTTCTGTATCATCTGTGGCTATATCCAGTGATTCAGAGTTCATCGTATCGGGAAGTGGAGATAAGACGGTGAGACTATGGGACGTCAAGACAGGTACCTGTAAGACCATGAGTGGTCACACACATTATGTATCATCTGTGGCTATATGCAGTTATTCAGAGTTCATCGTATCGGGAAGTGGAGATAAGACGGTGAGACTATATGACGTCAAGACAGGTACCTGTAAGACCATGAGTGGTCACAATAGTTCTGTATCATCTGTGGCTATATCCAGTGATTCAGAGTTCATCGTATCGGGAAGTTATGATAAGACGGTGAGACTATGGGACGTCAAAACAGGTACCTGTAAGACCATGAGTGGTCACACTAGTTGTGTATCATCTGTGGCTATATCCATGATTCAGAGTTCATCGTATCGGGAAGTTATGATTATACGGTGAGACTATGGGACGTCAAAACAGGTAACTGTAAGACCATGAGTGGTCACACTAGTTCTGTATCATCTGTGGCTATATCCAGTGATTCAGAGTTCATCGTATCGGGAAGTTATGATAAGACGGTGAGACTATATGACGTCAAGACAGGTACCTGTAAGACCATGAGTGGTCACAATAGTTCTGTATCATCTGTGGCTATATCCAGTGATTCAGAGTTCATCGTATCGGGAAGTTATGATAAGACGGTGAGACTATGGGACGTCAAAACAGGTACCTGTAAGACCATGAGTGGTCACACTAGTTGTGTATCATCTGTGGCTATATCCATGATTCAGAGTTCATCGTATCGGGAAGTTATGATTATACGGTGAGACTATGGGACGTCAAAACAGGTACCTGTAAGACCATGAGTGGTCACAATAGTTCTGTATCATCTGTGGCTATATCCAGTGATTCAGAGTTCATCGTATCGGGAAGTGGAGATAAAACGGTGAGACTATGGGACGTCAAAACAGGTACCTGTAAGACCATGAGTGGTCACACACATTATGTATCATCTGTGGCTATATCCAGTGATTCAGAGTTCATCGTATCGGGAAGTGGAGATAAGACGGTGAGACTATGGGACGTCAAGACAGGTACCTGTAAGACCATGAGTGGTCACACACATTATGTATCATCTGTGGCTATATCCAGTTATTCAGAGTTCATCGTATCGGGAAGTCATGATAAGACGGTGAGACTATATGACGTCAAGACAGGTACCTGTAAGACCATGAGTGGTCACAATAGTTCTGTATCATCTGTGGCTATATCCAGTTATTCAGAGTTCATCGTATCGGGAAGTGGAGATAAGACGGCGAGACTATGGGACGTCAAAACAGGTACCTGTAAGACCATGAGTGGTCACACTAGTTCTGTATCATCTGTGGCTATATCCAGTGATTCAGAGTTCATCGTATCGGGAAGTCATGATTAGACGGTGAGACTATGGGACGTCAAAACAGGTACCTGTAAGACCATGAGTGGTCACACACATTATGTATCATCTGTGGCTATATCCAGTGATTCAGAGTTCATCGTATCGGGAAGTGGAGATAAGACGGTGAGACTATGGGACGTCAAAACAGGTACCTGTAAGACCATGAGTGGTCACACTCATTATGTATCATCTGTGGCTATATCCAGTTATTCAGAGTTCATCGTATCGGGAAGTAGAAATTATACGGTGAGACTATGGGACGTCAAAACAGGTACCTGTAAGACCATGAGTGGTCACACTAGTTCTGTATCATCTGTGGCTATATCCAGTGATTCAGAGTTCATCGTATCGGGAAGTGGAGATAAGACGGTGAGACTATGGGACGTCAAAACAGGTACCTGTAAGACCATGAGTGGTCACACTAGTTCTGTATCATCTGTGGCTATATCCAGTGATTCAGAGTTCATCGTATCGGGAAGTGGAGATAAGACGGTGAGACTATGGGACGTCAAAACAGGTACCTGTAAGACCATGAGTGGTCACACACATTATGTATCATCTGTGTCTATATCCAGTGATTCAGAGTTCATCGTATCGGGAAGTCATGATAAGACGGTGAGACTATTTGACGTCAAAACAGGTACCTGTAAGACCATGAGTGGTCACAATAGTTCTGTATCATCTGTGGCTATATCCAGTTATTCAGAGTTCATCGTATCGGGAAGTCATGATAAGACGGTGAGACTATATGACGTCAAAACAGGTACCTGTAAGACCATGAGTGATCACACTAGTTATGTATATGCTGTGGCTATATCCAGTGATTCAGAGTTCATCGTATCGGGAAGTCATGATTAGACGGTGAGACTATGGGACGTCAAAACAGGTACCTGTAAGACCATGAGTGGTCACACAGATTGAGTATATGCTGTGGCTATATCCAGTGATTCAGAGTTCATCGTATCGGGAAGTTATGATTATACGGTGAGACTATGGGACGTCAAAACAGGTACCTGTAAGACCATGAGTGGTCACACAGATTGAGTATATGCTGTGGCTATATCCAGTGATTCAGAGTTCATCGTATCGGGAAGTTATGATAAGACGGTGAGACTATGGGACGTCAAAACAGGTACCTGTAAGACCATGAGTGGTCACACTAGTTCTGTATCATCTGTGGCTATATCCAGTTATTCAGAGTTCATCGTATCGGGAAGTAGAAATTATACGGTGAGACTATGGGACGTCAAAACAGGTACCTGTAAGACCATGAGTGGTCACACACATTATGTATCATCTGTGGCTATATCCAGTGATTCAGAGTTCATCGTATCGGGAAGTAGAAATTATACGGTGAGACTATGGGACGTCAAAACAGGTACCTGTAAGACCATGAGTGGTCACACACATTATGTATCATCTGTGTCTATATCCAGTGATTCAGAGTTCATCGTATCGGGAAGTCATGATAAGACGGTGAGACTATATGACGTCAAAACAGGTACCTGTAAGACCATGAGTGGTCACAATAGTTCTGTATCATCTGTGGCTATATCCAGTTATTCAGAGTTCATCGTATCGGGAAGTGGAGATAAGACGGTGAGACTATGGGACGTCAAAACAGGTACCTGTAAGACCATGAGTGGTCATACTTATTCTGTATCATCTGTGGCTATATCCAGTGATTCAGAGTTCATCGTATCGGGAAGTTGAGATAAGACGGTGAGACTATGGGACGTCAAAACAGGTACCTGTAAGACCATGAGTGGTCATACTTATTCTGTATCATCTGTGGCTATATCCAGTGATTCAGAGTTCATCGTATCGGGAAGTTGAGATAAGACGGTGAGACTATGGGACGTCAAGACAGGTACCTGTAAGACCATGAGTGGTCACACACATTATGTATTATCTGTGGCTATATCCAGTTATTCAGAGTTCATCGTATCGGTAAGTTTAGATAAGACGGTGAGACTATATGACGTCAAAACAGGTACCTGTAAGACCATGAGTGGTCACACTAGTTCTGTATCATCTGTGGCTATATCCAGTGATTCAGAGTTCATCGTATCGGGAAGTTATGATTATACGGTGAGACTATGGGACGTCAAAACAGGTACCTGTAAGACCATGAGTGGTCACACAGATTGAGTATATGCTGTGGCTATATCCAGTGATTCAGAGTTCATCGTATCGGGAAGTCATGATAAGACGGTGAGACCATATGACGTCAAAACAGGTACCTGTAAGACCATGAGTGGTCACAATAGTTCTGTATCATCTGTGGCTATATCCAGTTATTCAGAGTTCATCGTATCGGGAAGTCATGATAAGACGGTGAGACTATATGACGTCAAAACAGGTACCTGTAAGACCATGAGTGGTCACACACATTATGTATCATCTGTGGCTATATGCAGTTATTCAGAGTTCATCGTATCGGGAAGTAGAAATTATACGGTGAGACTATGGGACGTCAAAACAGGTACCTGTAAGACCATGAGTGGTCACACACATTATGTATCATCTGTGGCTATATGCAGTTATTCAGAGTTCATCGTATCGGGAAGTAGAAATTATACGGTGAGACTATGGGACGTCAAAACAGGTACCTGTAAGACCATGAGTGGTCACACTAGTTGTGTATCATCTGTGGCTATATCCAGTGATTCAGAGTTCATCGTATCGGGAAGTCATGATAAGACGGTGAGACTATATGACGTCAAGACAGGTACCTGTAAGACCATGAGTGGTCACACACATTATGTATCATCTGTGGCTATATCCAGTGATTCAGAGTTCATCGTATCGGGAAGTTTAGATAAAACGGTGAGACTATGGGACGTCAAAACAGGTACCTGTAAGACCATGAGTGGTCACACACATTATGTATCATCTGTGGCTATATCCAGTGATTCAGAGTTCATCGTATCGGGAAGTTTAGATAAAACGGTGAGACTATGGGACGTCAAAACAGGTACCTGTAAGACCATGAGTGGTCACACACATTATGTATCATCTGTGGCTATATCCAGTGATTCAGAGTTCATCGTATCGGGAAGTCATGATAAGACGGTGAGACTATGGGACGTCAAAACAGGTACCTGTAAGACCATGAGTGGTCACACACATTATGTATCATCTGTGTCTATATCCAGTGATTCAGAGTTCATCGTATCGGGAAGTAGAGATAAAACGGTGAGACTATGGGACGTCAAAACAGGTACCTGTAAGACCATGAGTGGTCACACACATTATGTATTATCTGTGGATATATCCAGTGATTCAGAGTTCATCGTATCGGTAAGTTTAGATAAGACGGTGAGACTATGGGACGTCAAGACAGGTACCTGTAAGACCATGAGTGGTCACACACATTATGTATTATCTGTGGATATATCCAGTGATTCAGAGTTCATCGTATCGGGAAGTGGAGATAAGACGGTGAGACTATGGGACGTCAAAACAGGTACCTGTAAGACCATGAGTGGTCACACTAGTTCTGTATCATCTGTGGCTATATCCAGTGATTCAGAGTTCATCGTATCGGGAAGTGGAGATAAGACGGTGAGACTATGGGACGTCAAAACAGGTACCTGTAAGACCATGAGTGGTCACACACATTATGTATCATCTGTGTCTATATCCAGTGATTCAGAGTTCATCGTATCGGGAAGTCATGATAAGACGGTGAGACTATTTGACGTCAAAACAGGTACCTGTAAGACCATGAGTGGTCACAATAGTTCTGTATCATCTGTGGCTATATCCAGTTATTCAGAGTTCATCGTATCGGGAAGTCATGATAAGACGGTGAGACTATATGACGTCAAAACAGGTACCTGTAAGACCATGAGTGATCACACTAGTTATGTATATGCTGTGGCTATATCCAGTGATTCAGAGTTCATCGTATCGGGAAGTCATGATTAGACGGTGAGACTATGGGACGTCAAAACAGGTACCTGTAAGACCATGAGTGGTCACACAGATTGAGTATATGCTGTGGCTATATCCAGTGATTCAGAGTTCATCGTATCGGGAAGTCATGATTAGACGGTGAGACTATGGGACGTCAAGACAGGTACCTGTAAGACCATGAGTGGTCACAATAGTTCTGTATCATCTGTGGCTATATCCAGTGATTCAGAGTTCATCGTATCGGGAAGTGGAGATAAGACGGTGAGACTATGGGACGTCAAAACAGGTACCTGTAAGACCATGAGTGGTCACACTAGTTCTGTATTATCTGTGGATATATCCAGTGATTCAGAGTTCATCGTATCGGGAAGTCATGATAAGACGGTGAGACTATATGACGTCAAAACAGGTACCTGTAAGACCATGAGTGGTCACAATAGTTCTGTATCATCTGTGGCTATATCCAGTGATTCAGAGTTCATCGTATCGGGAAGTAGAAATTATACGGTGAGACTATGGGACGTCAAGACAGGTACCTGTAAGACCATGAGTGGTCACAATAGTTCTGTATCATCTGTGGCTATATCCAGTGATTCAGAGTTCATCGTATCGGGAAGTCATGATTAGACGGTGAGACTATGGGACGTCAAAACAGGTACCTGTAAGACCATGAGTGGTCACACTAGTTCTGTATCATCTGTGGCTATATCCAGTTATTCAGAGTTCATCGTATCGGGAAGTCATGATAAGACGGTGAGACTATATGACGTCAAAACAGGTACCTGTAAGACCATGAGTGGTCACACTAGTTCTGTATCATCTGTGGCTATATCCAGTGATTCAGAGTTCATCGTATCGGGAAGTAGAAATTATACGGTGAGACTATGGGACGTCAAAACAGGTACCTGTAAGACCATGAGTGGTCATACTTATTCTGTATCATCTGTGGCTATATCCAGTGATTCAGAGTTCATCGTATCGGGAAGTTGAGATAAGACGGTGAGACTATGGGACGTCAAGACAGGTACCTGTAAGACCATGAGTGGTCACACACATTATGTATTATCTGTGGCTATATCCAGTTATTCAGAGTTCATCGTATCGGTAAGTTTAGATAAGACGGTGAGACTATATGACGTCAAAACAGGTACCTGTAAGACCATGAGTGGTCACACTAGTTGTGTATCATCTGTGGCTATATCCAGTGATTCAGAGTTCATCGTATCGGGAAGTGGAGATAAAACGGTGAGACTATGGGACGTCAAAACAGGTACCTGTAAGACCATGAGTGGTCACACACATTATGTATCATCTGTGGCTATATCCAGTTATTCAGAGTTCATCGTATCGGGAAGTCATGATAAGACGGTGAGACTATATGACGTCAAAACAGGTACCTGTAAGACCATGAGTGGTCACAATAGTTCTGTATCATCTGTGGCTATATCCAGTTATTCAGAGTTCATCGTATCGGGAAGTCATGATAAGACGGTGAGACTATATGACGTCAAAACAGGTACCTGTAAGACCATGAGTGGTCACACACATTATGTATCATCTGTGGCTATATGCAGTTATTCAGAGTTCATCGTATCGGGAAGTAGAAATTATACGGTGAGACTATGGGACGTCAAAACAGGTACCTGTAAGACCATGAGTGGTCACACACATTATGTATCATCTGTGGCTATATGCAGTTATTCAGAGTTCATCGTATCGGGAAGTAGAAATTATACGGTGAGACTATGGGACGTCAAAACAGGTACCTGTAAGACCATGAGTGGTCACACTAGTTGTGTATCATCTGTGGCTATATCCAGTGATTCAGAGTTCATCGTATCGGGAAGTCATGATAAGACGGTGAGACTATATGACGTCAAAACAGGTACCTGTAAGACCATGAGTGGTCACACACATTATGTATCATCTGTGGCTATATCCAGTGATTCAGAGTTCATCGTATCGGGAAGTTTAGATAAAACGGTGAGACTATGGGACGTCAAAACAGGTACCTGTAAGACCATGAGTGGTCACACACATTATGTATCATCTGTGGCTATATCCAGTGATTCAGAGTTCATCGTATCGGGAAGTAGAAATTATACGGTGAGACTATGGGACGTCAAAACAGGTACCTGTAAGACCATGAGTGGTCACACTAGTTCTGTATCATCTGTGGCTATATCCAGTGATTCAGAGTTCATCGTATCGGGAAGTCATGATTAGACGGTGAGACTATGGGACGTCAAAACAGGTACCTGTAAGACCATGAGTGGTCACACTTATTCTGTATTATCTGTGGATATATCCAGTGATTCAGAGTTCATCGTATCGGGAAGTAGAGATAAGACGGTGAGACTATGGGACGTCAAGACAGGTACCTGTAAGACCATGAGTGGTCATACTTATTCTGTATCATCTGTGGATATATCCAGTTATACAGAGTTCATCGTATCGGGAAGTAGAGATAAGACGGTGAGACTATGGGACGTCAAAACAGGTACCTGTAAGACCATGAGTGGTCATACTTATTCTGTATCATCTGTGGCTATATCCAGTTATTCAGAGTTCATCGTATCGGTAAGTTTAGATAAGACGGTGAGACTATGGGACGTCAAAACAGGTACCTGTAAGACCATGAGTGGTCACAATAGTTCTGTATCATCTGTGGCTATATCCAGTGATTCAGAGTTCATCGTATCGGGAAGTCATGATTAGACGGTGAGACTATGGGACGTCAAAACAGGTACCTGTAAGACCATGAGTGGTCACACACATTATGTATCATGTGGCTATATCCAGTGATTCAGAGTTCATCGTATCGGGAAGTAGAGATAAGACGGTGAGACTATGGGACGTCAAGACAGGTACCTGTAAGACCATGAGTGGTCATACTTATTCTGTATCATCTGTGGATATATCCAGTTATACAGAGTTCATCGTATCGGGAAGTAGAGATAAGACGGTGAGACTATGGGACGTCAAGACAGGTACCTGTAAGACCATGAGTGGTCACACACATTATGTATTATCTGTGGATATATCCAGTTATTCAGAGTTCATCGTATCGGTAAGTTTAGATAAGACGGTGAGACTATGGGACGTCAAAACAGGTACCTGTAAGACCATGAGTGGTCACAATAGTTCTGTATCATCTGTGGCTATATCCAGTTATTCAGAGTTCATCGTATCGGGAAGTGGAGATAAGACGGTGAGACTATGGGACGTCAAAACAGGTACCTGTAAGACCATGAGTGGTCATACTTATTCTGTATCATCTGTGGCTATATCCAGTGATTCAGAGTTCATCGTATCGGGAAGTTGAGATAAGACGGTGAGACTATGGGACGTCAAAACAGGTACCTGTAAGACCATGAGTGGTCACACACATTATGTATTATCTGTGGCTATATCCAGTGATTCAGAGTTCATCGTATCGGTAAGTCATGATTAGACGGTGAGACTATGGGACGTCAAAACAGGTACCTGTAAGACCATGAGTGGTCACACACATTATGTATCATCTGTGGCTATATCCAGTTATTCAGAGTTCATCGTATCGGGAAGTAGAAATTATACGGTGAGACTATGGGACGTCAAAACAGGTACCTGTAAGACCATGAGTGGTCACACACATTATGTATCATCTGTGGCTATATGCAGTTATTCAGAGTTCATCGTATCGGGAAGTAGAAATTATACGGTGAGACTATGGGACGTCAAAACAGGTACCTGTAAGACCATGAGTGGTCACACTAGTTGTGTATCATCTGTGGCTATATCCAGTGATTCAGAGTTCATCGTATCGGGAAGTCATGATAAGACGGTGAGACTATATGACGTCAAAACAGGTACCTGTAAGACCATGAGTGGTCACACACATTATGTATCATCTGTGGCTATATCCAGTGATTCAGAGTTCATCGTATCGGGAAGTTTAGATAAAACGGTGAGACTATGGGACGTCAAAACAGGTACCTGTAAGACCATGAGTGGTCACACACATTATGTATCATCTGTGGCTATATCCAGTGATTCAGAGTTCATCGTATCGGGAAGTAGAAATTATACGGTGAGACTATGGGACGTCAAAACAGGTACCTGTAAGACCATGAGTGGTCACACTAGTTCTGTATCATCTGTGGCTATATCCAGTGATTCAGAGTTCATCGTATCGGGAAGTCATGATTAGACGGTGAGACTATGGGACGTCAAAACAGGTACCTGTAAGACCATGAGTGGTCACACTTATTCTGTATTATCTGTGGATATATCCAGTGATTCAGAGTTCATCGTATCGGGAAGTAGAGATAAGACGGTGAGACTATGGGACGTCAAGACAGGTACCTGTAAGACCATGAGTGGTCATACTTATTCTGTATCATCTGTGGATATATCCAGTTATACAGAGTTCATCGTATCGGGAAGTAGAGATAAGACGGTGAGACTATGGGACGTCAAAACAGGTACCTGTAAGACCATGAGTGGTCATACTTATTCTGTATCATCTGTGGCTATATCCAGTTATTCAGAGTTCATCGTATCGGTAAGTTTAGATAAGACGGTGAGACTATGGGACGTCAAAACAGGTACCTGTAAGACCATGAGTGGTCACAATAGTTCTGTATCATCTGTGGCTATATCCAGTGATTCAGAGTTCATCGTATCGGGAAGTCATGATTAGACGGTGAGACTATGGGACGTCAAAACAGGTACCTGTAAGACCATGAGTGGTCACACACATTATGTATCATGTGGCTATATCCAGTGATTCAGAGTTCATCGTATCGGGAAGTAGAGATAAGACGGTGAGACTATGGGACGTCAAGACAGGTACCTGTAAGACCATGAGTGGTCATACTTATTCTGTATCATCTGTGGATATATCCAGTTATACAGAGTTCATCGTATCGGGAAGTAGAGATAAGACGGTGAGACTATGGGACGTCAAGACAGGTACCTGTAAGACCATGAGTGGTCACACACATTATGTATTATCTGTGGATATATCCAGTTATTCAGAGTTCATCGTATCGGTAAGTTTAGATAAGACGGTGAGACTATGGGACGTCAAAACAGGTACCTGTAAGACCATGAGTGGTCACAATAGTTCTGTATCATCTGTGGCTATATCCAGTTATTCAGAGTTCATCGTATCGGGAAGTGGAGATAAGACGGTGAGACTATGGGACGTCAAAACAGGTACCTGTAAGACCATGAGTGGTCATACTTATTCTGTATCATCTGTGGCTATATCCAGTGATTCAGAGTTCATCGTATCGGGAAGTTGAGATAAGACGGTGAGACTATGGGACGTCAAAACAGGTACCTGTAAGACCATGAGTGGTCACACACATTATGTATTATCTGTGGCTATATCCAGTGATTCAGAGTTCATCGTATCGGTAAGTCATGATTAGACGGTGAGACTATGGGACGTCAAAACAGGTACCTGTAAGACCATGAGTGGTCACACACATTATGTATCATCTGTGGCTATATCCAGTTATTCAGAGTTCATCGTATCGGGAAGTAGAAATTATACGGTGAGACTATGGGACGTCAAAACAGGTACCTGTAAGACCATGAGTGGTCACACTAGTTGTGTATCATCTGTGGCTATATCCAGTGATTCAGAGTTCATCGTATCGGGAAGTGGAGATAAGACGGCGAGACTATGGGACGTCAAAACAGGTACCTGTAAGACCATGAGTGGTCACACTAGTTGTGTATCATCTGTGGCTATATCCAGTGATTCAGAGTTCATCGTATCGGGAAGTCATGATAAGACGGTGAGACTATGGGACGTCAAAACAGGTACCTGTAAGACCATGAGTGGTCACACTAGTTCTGTATCATCTGTGGCTATATCCAGTGATTCAGAGTTCATCGTATCGGGAAGTGGAGATAAGACGGTGAGACTATGGGACGTCAAGACAGGTACCTGTAAGACCATGAGTGGTCACAATAGTTCTGTATCATCTGTGGCTATATCCAGTGATTCAGAGTTCATCGTATCGGGAAGTCATGATTAGACGGTGAGACTATGGGACGTCAAAACAGGTACCTGTAAGACCATGAGTGGTCACACACATTATGTATCATCTGTGGCTATATCCAGTTATTCAGAGTTCATCGTATCGGGAAGTAGAAATTATACGGTGAGACTATGGGACGTCAAAACAGGTACCTGTAAGACCATGAGTGGTCACACTAGTTGTGTATCATCTGTGGCTATATCCAGTGATTCAGAGTTCATCGTATCGGGAAGTGGAGATAAGACGGTGAGACTATGGGACGTCAAAACAGGTACCTGTAAGACCATGAGTGGTCACACTAGTTCTGTATCATCTGTGGCTATATCCAGTGATTCAGAGTTCATCGTATCGGGAAGTCATGATTAGACGGTGAGACTATGGGACGTCAAAACAGGTACCTGTAAGACCATGAGTGGTCACACACATTATGTATCATGTGGCTATATCCAGTGATTCAGAGTTCATCGTATCGGGAAGTGGAGATAAGACGGTGAGACTATGGGACGTCAAAACAGGTACCTGTAAGACCATGAGTGGTCATACTTATTCTGTATCATCTGTGGCTATATCCAGTGATTCAGAGTTCATCGTATCGGGAAGTTGAGATAAGACGGTGAGACTATGGGACGTCAAGACAGGTACCTGTAAGACCATGAGTGGTCACACACATTATGTATTATCTGTGGCTATATCCAGTGATTCAGAGTTCATCGTATCGGTAAGTTTAGATAAGACGGTGAGACTATGGGACGTCAAAACAGGTACCTGTAAGACCATGAGTGGTCACACTTATTCTGTATCATCTGTGGCTATATCCAGTTATTCAGAGTTCATCGTATCGGGAAGTGGAGATAAGACGGTGAGACTATGGGACGTCAAAACAGGTACCTGTAAGACCATGAGTGGTCACACTAGTTGTGTATCATCTGTGGCTATATCCAGTGATTCAGAGTTCATCGTATCGGGAAGTGGAGATAAGACGGTGAGACTATGGGACGTCAAAACAGGTACCTGTAAGACCATGAGTGGTCATACTTATTCTGTATCATCTGTGGCTATATCCAGTGATTCAGAGTTCATCGTATCGGGAAGTTTAGATAAGACGGTGAGACTATGGGACGTCAAGACAGGTACCTGTAAGACCATGAGTGGTCACACACATTATGTATTATCTGTGGCTATATCCAGTGATTCAGAGTTCATCGTATCGGTAAGTTTAGATAAGACGGTGAGACTATGGGACGTCAAAACAGGTACCTGTAAGACCATGAGTGGTCACAATAGTTCTGTATCATCTGTGGCTATATCCAGTTATTCAGAGTTCATCGTATCGGGAAGTCATGATAAGACGGTGAGACTATATGACGTCAAAACAGGTACCTGTAAGACCATGAGTGGTCACACACATTATGTATCATCTGTGTCTATATCCAGTGATTCAGAGTTCATCGTATCGGGAAGTCATGATAAGACGGTGAGACTATATGACGTCAAAACAGGTACCTGTAAGACCATGAGTGGTCACACTAGTTGTGTATCATCTGTGGCTATATCCAGTGATTCAGAGTTCATCGTATCGGGAAGTGGAGATAAGACGGTGAGACTATGGGACGTCAAAACAGGTACCTGTAAGACCATGAGTGGTCACACACATTATGTATCATCTGTGGCTATATGCAGTTATTCAGAGTTCATCGTATCGGGAAGTAGAAATTATACGGTGAGACTATGGGACGTCAAAACAGGTACCTGTAAGACCATGAGTGGTCACACACATTATGTATCATCTGTGGCTATATCCAGTTATTCAGAGTTCATCGTATCGGGAAGTAGAAATTATACGGTGAGACTATGGGACGTCAAAACAGGTACCTGTAAGACCATGAGTGGTCACACACATTATGTATCATCTGTGTCTATATCCAGTGATTCAGAGTTCATCGTATCGGGAAGTCATGATAAGACGGTGAGACTATGGGACGTCAAAACAGGTACCTGTAAGACCATGAGTGGTCACACACATTATGTATCATGTGGCTATATCCAGTTATTCAGAGTTCATCGTATCGGGAAGTAGAAATTATACGGTGAGACTATGGGACGTCAAAACAGGTACCTGTAAGACCATGAGTGGTCACACTTATTCTGTATTATCTGTGGATATATCCAGTGATTCAGAGTTCATCGTATCGGTAAGTTTAGATAAGACGGTGAGACTATGGGACGTCAAAACAGGTACCTGTAAGACCATGAGTGGTCACAATAGTTGTGTATCATCTGTGGCTATATCCAGTGATTCAGAGTTCATCGTATCGGGAAGTAGAAATTATACGGTGAGACTATGGGACGTCAAAACAGGTACCTGTAAGACCATGAGTGGTCACACTAGTTGTGTATCATCTGTGGCTATATCCAGTTATTCAGAGTTCATCGTATCGGGAAGTCATGATAAGACGGCGAGACTATGGGACGTCAAAACAGGTACCTGTAAGACCATGAGTGGTCACACACATTATGTATCATGTGGCTATATCCAGTGATTCAGAGTTCATCGTATCGGGAAGTTTAGATAAAACGGTGAGACTATGGGACGTCAAAACAGGTACCTGTAAGACCATGAGTGGTCACACTAGTTCTGTATCATCTGTGGCTATATCCAGTTATTCAGAGTTCATCGTATCGGGAAGTCATGATAAGACGGTGAGACTATATGACGTCAAAACAGGTACCTGTAAGACCATGAGTGGTCACACACATTATGTATCATCTGTGGCTATATCCAGTGATTCAGAGTTCATCGTATCGGGAAGTCATGATTAGACGGTGAGACTATGGGACGTCAAGACAGGTACCTGTAAGACCATGAGTGGTCACACACATTATGTATCATGTGGCTATATCCAGTTATTCAGAGTTCATCGTATCGGGAAGTAGAAATTATACGGTGAGACTATGGGACGTCAAAACAGGTACCTGTAAGACCATGAGTGGTCACACTTATTCTGTATTATCTGTGGATATATCCAGTGATTCAGAGTTCATCGTATCGGTAAGTTTAGATAAGACGGTGAGACTATGGGACGTCAAAACAGGTACCTGTAAGACCATGAGTGGTCACAATAGTTGTGTATCATCTGTGGCTATATCCAGTGATTCAGAGTTCATCGTATCGGGAAGTGGAGATAAGACGGCGAGACTATGGGACGTCAAAACAGGTACCTGTAAGACCATGAGTGGTCACACTAGTTCTGTATCATCTGTGGCTATATCCAGTGATTCAGAGTTCATCGTATCGGGAAGTCATGATTAGACGGTGAGACTATGGGACGTCAAAACAGGTACCTGTAAGACCATGAGTGGTCACACACATTATGTATCATGTGGCTATATCCAGTGATTCAGAGTTCATCGTATCGGGAAGTGGAGATAAGACGGTGAGACTATGGGACGTCAAAACAGGTACCTGTAAGACCATGAGTGGTCATACTTATTCTGTATCATCTGTGGCTATATCCAGTGATTCAGAGTTCATCGTATCGGGAAGTTGAGATAAGACGGTGAGACTATGGGACGTCAAGACAGGTACCTGTAAGACCATGAGTGGTCACACACATTATGTATTATCTGTGGCTATATCCAGTGATTCAGAGTTCATCGTATCGGTAAGTTTAGATAAGACGGTGAGACTATGGGACGTCAAAACAGGTACCTGTAAGACCATGAGTGGTCACACTAGTTGTGTATCATCTGTGGCTATATCCAGTGATTCAGAGTTCATCGTATCGGGAAGTTTAGATAAAACGGTGAGACTATGGGACGTCAAAACAGGTACCTGTAAGACCATGAGTGGTCATACTTATTCTGTATCATCTGTGGCTATATCCAGTGATTCAGAGTTCATCGTATCGGGAAGTTGAGATAAGACAGTGAGACTATGGGACGTCAAGACAGGTACCTGTAAGACCATGAGTGGTCACACACATTATGTATTATCTGTGGCTATATCCAGTGATTCAGAGTTCATCGTATCGGTAAGTTTAGATAAGACGGTGAGACTATGGGACGTCAAAACAGGTACCTGTAAGACCATGAGTGGTCACACACATTATGTATCATGTGGCTATATCCAGTTATTCAGAGTTCATCGTATCGGGAAGTAGAAATTATACGGTGAGACTATGGGACGTCAAAACAGGTACCTGTAAGACCATGAGTGGTCACACTTATTCTGTATCATCTGTGGATATATCCAGTGATTCAGAGTTCATCGTATCGGTAAGTTTAGATAAGACGGTGAGACTATGGGACGTCAAAACAGGTACCTGTAAGACCATGAGTGGTCACAATAGTTGTGTATCATCTGTGGCTATATCCAGTGATTCAGAGTTCATCGTATCGGGAAGTAGAAATTATACGGTGAGACTATGGGACGTCAAAACAGGTACCTGTAAGACCATGAGTGGTCACACTAGTTGTGTATCATCTGTGGCTATATCCAGTTATTCAGAGTTCATCGTATCGGGAAGTCATGATAAGACGGCGAGACTATGGGACGTCAAAACAGGTACCTGTAAGACCATGAGTGGTCACACACATTATGTATCATGTGGCTATATCCAGTGATTCAGAGTTCATCGTATCGGGAAGTTTAGATAAAACGGTGAGACTATGGGACGTCAAAACAGGTACCTGTAAGACCATGAGTGGTCACACTAGTTCTGTATCATCTGTGGCTATATCCAGTTATTCAGAGTTCATCGTATCGGGAAGTCATGATAAGACGGTGAGACTATATGACGTCAAAACAGGTACCTGTAAGACCATGAGTGGTCACACACATTATGTATCATCTGTGGCTATATCCAGTGATTCAGAGTTCATCGTATCGGGAAGTCATGATTAGACGGTGAGACTATGGGACGTCAAGACAGGTACCTGTAAGACCATGAGTGGTCACACACATTATGTATCATGTGGCTATATCCAGTTATTCAGAGTTCATCGTATCGGGAAGTAGAAATTATACGGTGAGACTATGGGACGTCAAAACAGGTACCTGTAAGACCATGAGTGGTCACACTTATTCTGTATTATCTGTGGATATATCCAGTGATTCAGAGTTCATCGTATCGGTAAGTTTAGATAAGACGGTGAGACTATGGGACGTCAAAACAGGTACCTGTAAGACCATGAGTGGTCACAATAGTTGTGTATCATCTGTGGCTATATCCAGTGATTCAGAGTTCATCGTATCGGGAAGTGGAGATAAGACGGCGAGACTATGGGACGTCAAAACAGGTACCTGTAAGACCATGAGTGGTCACACTAGTTCTGTATCATCTGTGGCTATATCCAGTGATTCAGAGTTCATCGTATCGGGAAGTCATGATTAGACGGTGAGACTATGGGACGTCAAAACAGGTACCTGTAAGACCATGAGTGGTCACACACATTATGTATCATGTGGCTATATCCAGTGATTCAGAGTTCATCGTATCGGGAAGTGGAGATAAGACGGTGAGACTATGGGACGTCAAAACAGGTACCTGTAAGACCATGAGTGGTCATACTTATTCTGTATCATCTGTGGCTATATCCAGTGATTCAGAGTTCATCGTATCGGGAAGTTGAGATAAGACGGTGAGACTATGGGACGTCAAGACAGGTACCTGTAAGACCATGAGTGGTCACACACATTATGTATTATCTGTGGCTATATCCAGTGATTCAGAGTTCATCGTATCGGTAAGTTTAGATAAGACGGTGAGACTATGGGACGTCAAAACAGGTACCTGTAAGACCATGAGTGGTCACACTAGTTGTGTATCATCTGTGGCTATATCCAGTGATTCAGAGTTCATCGTATCGGGAAGTTTAGATAAAACGGTGAGACTATGGGACGTCAAAACAGGTACCTGTAAGACCATGAGTGGTCATACTTATTCTGTATCATCTGTGGCTATATCCAGTGATTCAGAGTTCATCGTATCGGGAAGTTGAGATAAGACAGTGAGACTATGGGACGTCAAGACAGGTACCTGTAAGACCATGAGTGGTCACACACATTATGTATTATCTGTGGCTATATCCAGTGATTCAGAGTTCATCGTATCGGTAAGTTTAGATAAGACGGTGAGACTATGGGACGTCAAAACAGGTACCTGTAAGACCATGAGTGGTCACAATAGTTCTGTATCATCTGTGGCTATATCCAGTTATTCAGAGTTCATCGTATCGGGAAGTCATGATAAGACGGTGAGACTATGGGACGTCAAAACAGGTACCTGTAAGACCATGAGTGGTCACACACATTATGTATCATCTGTGTCTATATCCAGTGATTCAGAGTTCATCGTATCGGTAAGTTTAGATAAGACGGTGAGACTATATGACGTCAAAACAGGTACCTGTAAGACCATGAGTGGTCACACTAGTTGTGTATCATCTGTGGCTATATCCAGTGATTCAGAGTTCATCGTATCGGGAAGTTGAGATAAGACGGTGAGACTATGGGACGTCAAGACAGGTACCTGTAAGACCATGAGTGGTCACACACATTATGTATTATCTGTGGCTATATCCAGTGATTCAGAGTTCATCGTATCGGGAAGTGGAGATAAGACGGCGAGACTATGGGACGTCAAAACAGGTACCTGTAAGACCATGAGTGGTCACACTAGTTGTGTATCATCTGTGGCTATATCCAGTGATTCAGAGTTCATCGTATCGGGAAGTCATGATTAGACGGTGAGACTATGGGACGTCAAAACAGGTACCTGTAAGACCATGAGTGGTCACACACATTATGTATCATGTGGCTATATGCAGTTATTCAGAGTTCATCGTATCGGGAAGTAGAAATTATACGGTGAGACTATGGGACGTCAAAACAGGTACCTGTAAGACCATGAGTGGTCACACTTATTCTGTATTATCTGTGGATATATCCAGTGATTCAGAGTTCATCGTATCGGTAAGTTTAGATAAGACGGTGAGACTATGGGACGTCAAAACAGGTACCTGTAAGACCATGAGTGGTCACAATAGTTCTGTATCATCTGTGGCTATATCCAGTGATTCAGAGTTCATCGTATCGGGAAGTCATGATTAGACGGTGAGACTATGGGACGTCAAAACAGGTACCTGTAAGACCATGAGTGGTCACACTAGTTGTGTATCATCTGTGGCTATATCCAGTGATTCAGAGTTCATCGTATCGGGAAGTGGAGATAAGACGGCGAGACTATGGGACGTCAAAACAGGTACCTGTAAGACCATGAGTGGTCACACTAGTTGTGTATCATCTGTGGCTATATCCAGTGATTCAGAGTTCATCGTATCGGGAAGTCATGATTAGACGGTGAGACTATGGGACGTCAAAACAGGTACCTGTAAGACCATGAGTGGTCACACACATTATGTATCATGTGGCTATATGCAGTTATTCAGAGTTCATCGTATCGGGAAGTAGAAATTATACGGTGAGACTATGGGACGTCAAAACAGGTACCTGTAAGACCATGAGTGGTCACACTTATTCTGTATTATCTGTGGATATATCCAGTGATTCAGAGTTCATCGTATCGGTAAGTTTAGATAAGACGGTGAGACTATGGGACGTCAAAACAGGTACCTGTAAGACCATGAGTGGTCACAATAGTTCTGTATCATCTGTGGCTATATCCAGTGATTCAGAGTTCATCGTATCGGGAAGTCATGATAAGACGGTGAGACTATATGACGTCAAGACAGGTACCTGTAAGACCATGAGTGGTCACACACATTATGTATCATCTGTGGCTATATCCAGTGATTCAGAGTTCATCGTATCGGGAAGTGGAGATAAGACGGTGAGACTATGGGACGTCAAAACAGGTACCTGTAAGACCATGAGTGGTCACACACATTATGTATCATCTGTGGCTATATGCAGTGATTCAGAGTTCATCGTATCGGTAAGTAGAAATTATACGGTGAGACTATGGGACGTCAAAACAGGTACCTGTAAGACCATGAGTGGTCACACACATTATGTATCATCTGTGGCTATATCCAGTTATTCAGAGTTCATCGTATCGGGAAGTAGAAATTATACGGTGAGACTATGGGACGTCAAGACAGGTACCTGTAAGACCATGAGTGGTCATAAAAGTTCTGTATCATCTGTGGCTATATCCAGTGATTCAGAGTTCATCGTATCGGGAAGTCATGATAAGACGGCGAGACTATGGGACGTCAAAACAGGTACCTGTAAGACCATGAGTGGTCACACTAGTTGTGTATCATCTGTGGCTATATCCAGTGATTCAGAGTTCATCGTATCGGGAAGTTTAGATAAGACGGTGAGACTATGGGACGTCAAAACAGGTACCTGTAAGACCATGAGTGGTCACACTAGTTCTGTATCATCTGTGGCTATATCCAGTGATTCAGAGTTCATCGTATCGGGAAGTCATGATAAGACGGTGAGACTATGGGACGTCAAAACAGGTACCTGTAAGACCATGAGTGGTCACACTAGTTCTGTATCATCTGTGGCTATATCCAGTGATTCAGAGTTCATCGTATCGGGAAGTGGAGATAAGACGGTGAGACTATGGGACGTCAAGACAGGTACCTGTAAGACCATGAGTGGTCACAATAGTTCTGTATCATCTGTGGCTATATCCAGTGATTCAGAGTTCATCGTATCGGGAAGTCATGATAAGACGGTGAGACTATATGACGTCAAAACAGGTACCTGTAAGACCATGAGTGGTCACACACATTATGTATCATCTGTGGCTATATCCAGTTATTCAGAGTTCATCGTATCGGGAAGTCATGATAAGACGGTGAGACTATGGGACGTCAAAACAGGTACCTGTAAGACCATGAGTGGTCACACTAGTTGTGTATCATCTGTGGCTATATCCAGTGATTCAGAGTTCATCGTATCGGGAAGTGGAGATAAGACGGCGAGACTATGGGACGTCAAAACAGGTACCTGTAAGACCATGAGTGGTCACACTAGTTCTGTATCATCTGTGGCTATATCCAGTGATTCAGAGTTCATCGTATCGGGAAGTCATGATTAGACGGTGAGACTATGGGACGTCAAAACAGGTACCTGTAAGACCATGAGTGGTCACACACATTATGTATTATCTGTGGCTATATCCAGTGATTCAGAGTTCATCGTATCGGGAAGTGGAGATAAGACGGCGAGACTATGGGACGTCAAAACAGGTACCTGTAAGACCATGAGTGGTCACACTAGTTGTGTATCATCTGTGGCTATATCCAGTGATTCAGAGTTCATCGTATCGGGAAGTCATGATTAGACGGTGAGACTATGGGACGTCAAAACAGGTACCTGTAAGACCATGAGTGGTCACACACATTATGTATCATGTGGCTATATGCAGTTATTCAGAGTTCATCGTATCGGGAAGTAGAAATTATACGGTGAGACTATGGGACGTCAAAACAGGTACCTGTAAGACCATGAGTGGTCACACTTATTCTGTATTATCTGTGGATATATCCAGTGATTCAGAGTTCATCGTATCGGTAAGTTTAGATAAGACGGTGAGACTATGGGACGTCAAAACAGGTACCTGTAAGACCATGAGTGGTCACAATAGTTCTGTATCATCTGTGGCTATATCCAGTGATTCAGAGTTCATCGTATCGGGAAGTCATGATAAGACGGTGAGACTATATGACGTCAAGACAGGTACCTGTAAGACCATGAGTGGTCACACACATTATGTATCATCTGTGGCTATATCCAGTGATTCAGAGTTCATCGTATCGGGAAGTGGAGATAAGACGGTGAGACTATGGTACGTCAAAACAGGTACCTGTAAGACCATGAGTGGTCACACACATTATGTATCATCTGTGGCTATATGCAGTGATTCAGAGTTCATCGTATCGGTAAGTAGAAATTATACGGTGAGACTATGGGACGTCAAGACAGGTACCTGTAAGACCATGAGTGGTCACACACATTATGTATTATCTGTGGCTATATCCAGTGATTCAGAGTTCATCGTATCGGTAAGTTTAGATAAGACGGTGAGACTATGGGACGTCAAAACAGGTACCTGTAAGACCATGAGTGGTCACACTAGTTCTGTATCATCTGTGGCTATATCCAGTGATTCAGAGTTCATCGTATCGGGAAGTCATGATAAGACGGTGAGACTATGGGACGTCAAAACAGGTACCTGTAAGACCATGAGTGGTCACACTAGTTCTGTATCATCTGTGGCTATATCCAGTGATTCAGAGTTCATCGTATCGGGAAGTGGAGATAAGACGGTGAGACTATGGGACGTCAAGACAGGTACCTGTAAGACCATGAGTGGTCACAATAGTTCTGTATCATCTGTGGCTATATCCAGTGATTCAGAGTTCATCGTATCGGGAAGTCATGATAAGACGGTGAGACTATATGACGTCAAAACAGGTACCTGTAAGACCATGAGTGGTCACACACATTATGTATCATCTGTGGCTATATCCAGTTATTCAGAGTTCATCGTATCGGGAAGTCATGATAAGACGGTGAGACTATGGGACGTCAAAACAGGTACCTGTAAGACCATGAGTGGTCACACTAGTTGTGTATCATCTGTGGCTATATCCAGTGATTCAGAGTTCATCGTATCGGGAAGTGGAGATAAGACGGCGAGACTATGGGACGTCAAAACAGGTACCTGTAAGACCATGAGTGGTCACACTAGTTCTGTATCATCTGTGGCTATATCCAGTGATTCAGAGTTCATCGTATCGGGAAGTCATGATTAGACGGTGAGACTATGGGACGTCAAAACAGGTACCTGTAAGACCATGAGTGGTCACACACATTATGTATCATGTGGCTATATCCAGTGATTCAGAGTTCATCGTATCGGGAAGTTGAGATAAGACGGTGAGACTATGGGACGTCAAAACAGGTACCTGTAAGACCATGAGTGGTCATACTTATTCTGTATCATCTGTGGCTATATCCAGTGATTCAGAGTTCATCGTATCGGGAAGTTGAGATAAGACGGTGAGACTATGGGACGTCAAGACAGGTACCTGTAAGACCATGAGTGGTCACACACATTATGTATTATCTGTGGCTATATCCAGTGATTCAGAGTTCATCGTATCGGTAAGTTTAGATAAGACGGTGAGACTATGGGACGTCAAAACAGGTACCTGTAAGACCATGAGTGGTCATACTTATTCTGTATCATCTGTGGCTATATCCAGTGATTCAGAGTTCATCGTATCGGGAAGTGGAGATAAGACGGTGAGACTATGGGACGTCAAAACAGGTACCTGTAAGACCATGAGTGGTCACACACATTATGTATTATCTGTGGCTATATCCAGTGATTCAGAGTTCATCGTATCGGTAAGTTTAGATAAGACGGTGAGACTATGGGACGTCAAAACAGGTACCTGTAAGACCATGAGTGGTCACACTTATTCTGTATCATCTGTGGCTATATCCAGTTATTCAGAGTTCATCGTATCGGGAAGTGGAGATAAGACGATGAGACTATGGGACGTCAAAACAGGTACCTGTAAGACCATGAGTGGTCATACTTATTCTGTATCATCTGTGGCTATATCCAGTGATTCAGAGTTCATCGTATCGGGAAGTTGAGATAAGACGGTGAGACTATGGGACGTCAAGACAGGTACCTGTAAGACCATGAGTGGTCACACACATTATGTATTATCTGTGGCTATATCCAGTGATTCAGAGTTCATCGTATCGGTAAGTTTAGATAAGACGGTGAGACTATGGGACGTCAAAACAGGTACCTGTAAGACCATGAGTGGTCACAATAGTTCTGTATCATCTGTGGCTATATCCAGTTATTCAGAGTTCATCGTATCGGGAAGTCATGATAAGACGGTGAGACTATATGACGTCAAAACAGGTACCTGTAAGACCATGAGTGGTCACACACATTATGTATCATCTGTGTCTATATCCAGTGATTCAGAGTTCATCGTATCGGGAAGTCATGATAAGACGGTGAGACTATATGACGTCAAAACAGGTACCTGTAAGACCATGAGTGGTCACACTAGTTGTGTATCATCTGTGGCTATATCCAGTGATTCAGAGTTCATCGTATCGGGAAGTGGAGATAAGACGGTGAGACTATGGGACGTCAAAACAGGTACCTGTAAGACCATGAGTGGTCACACACATTATGTATCATGTGGCTATATGCAGTTATTCAGAGTTCATCGTATCGGGAAGTAGAAATTAGACGGTGAGACTATGGGACGTCAAAACAGGTACCTGTAAGACCATGAGTGGTCACACACATTATGTATCATCTGTGGCTATATGCAGTTATTCAGAGTTCATCGTATCGGGAAGTAGAAATTATACGGTGAGACTATGGGACGTCAAAACAGGTACCTGTAAGACCATGAGTGGTCACACACATTATGTATCATCTGTGGCTATATCCAGTTATTCAGAGTTCATCGTATCGGGAAGTAGAAATTATACGGTGAGACTATGGGACGTCAAAACAGGTACCTGTAAGACCATGAGTGGTCACACACATTATGTATCATCTGTGTCTATATCCAGTGATTCAGAGTTCATCGTATCGGGAAGTCATGATAAGACGGTGAGACTATATGACGTCAAAACAGGTACCTGTAAGACCATGAGTGGTCACACTAGTTGTGTATCATCTGTGGCTATATCCAGTGATTCAGAGTTCATCGTATCGGGAAGTGGAGATAAGACGGTGAGACTATGGGACGTCAAAACAGGTACCTGTAAGACCATGAGTGGTCACACACATTATGTATCATCTGTGGCTATATGCAGTTATTCAGAGTTCATCGTATCGGGAAGTCATGATAAGACGGTGAGACTATATGACGTCAAAACAGGTACCTGTAAGACCATGAGTGGTCACACACATTATGTATCATGTGGCTATATCCAGTTATTCAGAGTTCATCGTATCGGGAAGTAGAAATTATACGGTGAGACTATGGGACGTCAAAACAGGTACCTGTAAGACCATGAGTGGTCACACTTATTCTGTATTATCTGTGGATATATCCAGTGATTCAGAGTTCATCGTATCGGTAAGTTTAGATAAGACGGTGAGACTATGGGACGTCAAAACAGGTACCTGTAAGACCATGAGTGGTCACAATAGTTCTGTATCATCTGTGGCTATATCCAGTGATTCAGAGTTCATCGTATCGGGAAGTCATGATAAGACGGTGAGACTATATGACGTCAAGACAGGTACCTGTAAGACCATGAGTGGTCACACACATTATGTATCATCTGTGGCTATATCCAGTGATTCAGAGTTCATCGTATCGGGAAGTGGAGATAAGACGGTGAGACTATGGGACGTCAAAACAGGTACCTGTAAGACCATGAGTGGTCACACACATTATGTATCATCTGTGGCTATATGCAGTTATTCAGAGTTCATCGTATCGGGAAGTAGAAATTATACGGTGAGACTATGGGACGTCAAAACAGGTACCTGTAAGACCATGAGTGGTCACACACATTATGTATCATCTGTGGCTATATCCAGTTATTCAGAGTTCATCGTATCGGGAAGTAGAAATTATACGGTGAGACTATGGGACGTCAAAACAGGTACCTGTAAGACCATGAGTGGTCACACTAGTTGTGTATCATCTGTGGCTATATCCAGTTATTCAGAGTTCATCGTATCGGGAAGTGGAGATAAGACGGCGAGACTATGGGACGTCAAGACAGGTACCTGTAAGACCATGAGTGGTCATAAAAGTTCTGTATTATCTGTGGATATATCCAGTGATTCAGAGTTCATCGTATCGGTAAGTTTAGATAAGACGGTGAGACTATGGGACGTCAAAACAGGTACCTGTAAGACCATGAGTGGTCACAATAGTTCTGTATCATCTGTGGCTATATCCAGTTATTCAGAGTTCATCGTATCGGGAAGTCATGATAAGACGGTGAGACTATATGACGTCAAAACAGGTACCTGTAAGACCATGAGTGGTCACACACATTATGTATCATCTGTGTCTATATCCAGTGATTCAGAGTTCATCGTATCGGGAAGTCATGATAAGACGGTGAGACTATATGACGTCAAAACAGGTACCTGTAAGACCATGAGTGGTCACACTAGTTGTGTATCATCTGTGGCTATATCCAGTGATTCAGAGTTCATCGTATCGGGAAGTGGAGATAAGACGGTGAGACTATGGGACGTCAAAACAGGTACCTGTAAGACCATGAGTGGTCACACACATTATGTATCATCTGTGGCTATATGCAGTTATTCAGAGTTCATCGTATCGGGAAGTAGAAATTAGACGGTGAGACTATGGGACGTCAAAACAGGTACCTGTAAGACCATGAGTGGTCACACACATTATGTATCATCTGTGGCTATATCCAGTTATTCAGAGTTCATCGTATCGGGAAGTAGAAATTATACGGTGAGACTATGGGACGTCAAAACAGGTACCTGTAAGACCATGAGTGGTCACACTAGTTGTGTATCATCTGTGGCTATATCCAGTTATTCAGAGTTCATCGTATCGGGAAGTGGAGATAAGACGGCGAGACTATGGGACGTCAAAACAGGTACCTGTAAGACCATGAGTGGTCACACACATTATGTATCATGTGGCTATATCCAGTGATTCAGAGTTCATCGTATCGGGAAGTGGAGATAAGACGGTGAGACTATGGGACGTCAAAACAGGTACCTGTAAGACCATGAGTGGTCACAATAGTTCTGTATCATCTGTGGCTATATCCAGTGATTCAGAGTTCATCGTATCGGGAAGTCATGATAAGACGGTGAGACTATGGGACGTCAAGACAGGTACCTGTAAGACCATGAGTGGTCACACTTATTCTGTATCATCTTTGAATATATCCAGTGATTCAGAGTTCATCGTATCGGGAAGTAGAGATAAGACGGTGAGACTATGGGACGTCAAGACAGGTACCTGTAAGACCATGAGTGGTCAAAAAAGTTCTGTATTATCTGTGGATATATCCAGTTATACAGAGTTCATCGTATCGGGAAGTTTAGATAAGACGGTGAGACTATGGGACGTCAAGACAGGTACCTGTAAGACCATGAGTGGTCATAAAAGTTCTGTATTATCTGTGGATATATCCAGTTATTCAGAGTTCATCGTATCGGGAAGTTGAGATAAGACGGTGAGACTATGGGACGTCAAGACAGGTACCTGTAAGACCATGAGTGGTCACACAGGATCTGTATTATCTGTGGATATATCCAGTTATTCAGAGTTCATCGTATCGGGAAGTTGAGATAAGACGGTGAGACTATGGGACGTCAAGACAGGTACCTGTAAGACCATGAGTGGTCACACAGATTGAGTATATGCTGTGGCTATATCCAGTGATTCAGAGTTCATCGTATCGGGAAGTAGAGATAAGACGGTGAGACTATGGGACGTCAAGACAGGTACCTGTAAGACCATGAGTGGTCACACACATTATGTATTATATGTGGCTATATCCAGTGATTCAGAGTTCATCGTATCGGTAAGTTTAGATAAGACGGTGAGACTATGGGACGTCAAAACAGGTACCTGTAAGACCATGAGTGGTCACACTTATTCTGTATCATCTGTGGCTATATCCAGTTATTCAGAGTTCATCGTATCGGGAAGTGGAGATAAGACGGTGAGACTATGGGACGTCAAAACAGGTACCTGTAAGACCATGAGTGGTCATACTTATTCTGTATCATCTGTGGCTATATCCAGTGATTCAGAGTTCATCGTATCGGGAAGTTGAGATAAGACGGTGAGACTATGGGACGTCAAGACAGGTACCTGTAAGACCATGAGTGGTCACACACATTATGTATTATCTGTGGATATATCCAGTGATTCAGAGTTCATCGTATCGGTAAGTTTAGATAAGACGGTGAGACTATGGGACGTCAAGACAGGTACCTGTAAGACCATGAGTGGTCACACACATTATGTATTATCTGTGGATATATCCAGTGATTCAGAGTTCATCGTATCGGGAAGTCATGATAAGACGGTGAGACTATATGACGTCAAAACAGGTACCTGTAAGACCATGAGTGGTCACACACATTATGTATCATTTGTGTCTATATCCAGTGATTCAGAGTTCATCGTATCGGGAAGTCATGATAAGACGGTGAGACTATATGACGTCAAAACAGGTACCTGTAAGACCATGAGTGGTCACACACATTATGTATCATCTGTGGCTATATGCAGTTATTCAGAGTTCATCGTATCGGGAAGTAGAAATTAGACGGTGAGACTATGGGACGTCAAAACAGGTACCTGTAAGACCATGAGTGGTCACACACATTATGTATCATGTGGCTATATCCAGTTATTCAGAGTTCATCGTATCGGGAAGTCATGATAAGACGGTGAGACTATATGACGTCAAAACAGGTACCTGTAAGACCATGAGTGGTCACACTAGTTCTGTATCATCTGTGGCTATATCCAGTTATTCAGAGTTCATCGTATCGGGAAGTGGAGATAAGACGGTGAGACTATGGGACGTCAAAACAGGTACCTGTAAGACCATGAGTGGTCATACTTATTCTGTATCATCTGTGGCTATATCCAGTGATTCAGAGTTCATCGTATCGGGAAGTTGAGATAAGACGGTGAGACTATGGGACGTCAAGACAGGTACCTGTAAGACCATGAGTGGTCACACACATTATGTATTATCTGTGGCAATATCCAGTGATTCAGAGTTCATCGTATCGGTAAGTTTAGATAAGACGGTGAGACTATGGGACGTCAAGACAGGTACCTGTAAGACCATGAGTGGTCACACAGATTGAGTATATGCTGTGGCTATATCCAGTGATTCAGAGTTCATCGTATCGGGAAGTCATGATAAGACGGTGAGACTATATGACGTCAAGACAGGTACCTGTAAGACCATGAGTGGTCACACACATTATGTATCATCTGTGTCTATATCCAGTGATTCAGAGTTCATCGTATCGGGAAGTCATGATAAGACGGTGAGACTATGGGACGTCAAGACAGGTACCTGTAAGACCATGAGTGGTCACACTAGTTCTGTATCATCTGTGGCTATATCCAGTGATTCAGAGTTCATCGTATCGGGAAGTTTAGATAAAACGGTGAGACTATGGGACGTCAAAACAGGTACCTGTAAGACCATGAGTGGTCACACACATTATGTATCATCTGTGTCTATATCCAGTGATTCAGAGTTCATCGTATCGGGAAGTCATGATAAGACGGTGAGACTATGGGACGTCAAAACAGGTACCTGTAAGACCATGAGTGGTCACACTAGTTGTGTATCATCTGTGGCTATATCCAGTGATTCAGAGTTCATCGTATCGGGAAGTTTAGATAAAACGGTGAGACTATGGGACGTCAAAACAGGTACCTGTAAGACCATGAGTGGTCACACACATTATGTATCATCTGTGTCTATATCCAGTGATTCAGAGTTCATCGTATCGGGAAGTCATGATAAGACGGTGAGACTATGGGACGTCAAAACAGGTACCTGTAAGACCATGAGTGGTCACACACATTATGTATCATGTGGCTATATCCAGTTATTCAGAGTTCATCGTATCGGGAAGTCATGATAAGACGGTGAGACTATATGACGTCAAAACAGGTACCTGTAAGACCATGAGTGGTCACACTAGTTCTGTATCATCTGTGGCTATATCCAGTTATTCAGAGTTCATCGTATCGGGAAGTGGAGATAAGACGGTGAGACTATGGGACGTCAAAACAGGTACCTGTAAGACCATGAGTGGTCATACTTATTCTGTATCATCTGTGGCTATATCCAGTGATTCAGAGTTCATCGTATCGGGAAGTTGAGATAAGACGGTGAGACTATGGGACGTCAAGACAGGTACCTGTAAGACCATGAGTGGTCACACACATTATGTATTATCTGTGGCAATATCCAGTGATTCAGAGTTCATCGTATCGGTAAGTTTAGATAAGACGGTGAGACTATGGGACGTCAAGACAGGTACCTGTAAGACCATGAGTGGTCACACAGATTGAGTATATGCTGTGGCTATATCCAGTGATTCAGAGTTCATCGTATCGGGAAGTCATGATAAGACGGTGAGACTATATGACGTCAAGACAGGTACCTGTAAGACCATGAGTGGTCACACACATTATGTATCATCTGTGTCTATATCCAGTGATTCAGAGTTCATCGTATCGGGAAGTCATGATAAGACGGTGAGACTATGGGACGTCAAGACAGGTACCTGTAAGACCATGAGTGGTCACACTAGTTCTGTATCATCTGTGGCTATATCCAGTGATTCAGAGTTCATCGTATCGGGAAGTTTAGATAAAACGGTGAGACTATGGGACGTCAAAACAGGTACCTGTAAGACCATGAGTGGTCACACACATTATGTATCATCTGTGTCTATATCCAGTGATTCAGAGTTCATCGTATCGGGAAGTCATGATAAGACGGTGAGACTATGGGACGTCAAAACAGGTACCTGTAAGACCATGAGTGGTCACACTAGTTGTGTATCATCTGTGGCTATATCCAGTGATTCAGAGTTCATCGTATCGGGAAGTTTAGATAAAACGGTGAGACTATGGGACGTCAAAACAGGTACCTGTAAGACCATGAGTGGTCACACACATTATGTATCATCTGTGTCTATATCCAGTGATTCAGAGTTCATCGTATCGGGAAGTCATGATAAGACGGTGAGACTATGGGACGTCAAGACAGGTACCTGTAAGACCATGAGTGGTCACACTAGTTCTGTATCATCTGTGGCTATATCCAGTGATTCAGAGTTCATCGTATCGGGAAGTTTAGATAAAACGGTGAGACTATGGGACGTCAAAACAGGTACCTGTAAGACCATGAGTGGTCACACACATTATGTATCATCTGTGTCTATATCCAGTGATTCAGAGTTCATCGTATCGGGAAGTCATGATAAGACGGTGAGACTATGGGACGTCAAAACAGGTACCTGTAAGACCATGAGTGGTCACACTAGTTGTGTATCATCTGTGGCTATATCCAGTGATTCAGAGTTCATCGTATCGGGAAGTTTAGATAAAACGGTGAGACTATGGGACGTCAAGACAGGTACCTGTAAGACCATGAGTGGTCACACTAGTTAGGTATATGCTGTGGCTATATCCAGTGATTCAGAGTTCATCGTATCGGGAAGTAGAGATAAAACGGTGAGACTATGGGACGTCAAGACAGGTACCTGTAAGACCATGAGTGGTCACAATAGTTCTGTATCATCTGTGGCTATATCCAGTGATTCAGAGTTCATCGTATCGGGAAGTTGAGATAAGACGGTGAGACTATGGGACGTCAAGACAGGTACCTGTAAGACCATGAGTGGTCATAAAAGTTCTGTATCATCTGTGGCTATATCCAGTTATTCAGAGTTCATCGTATCGGGAAGTAGAGATAAAACGGTGAGACTATGGGACGTCAAGACAGGTACCTGTAAGACCATGAGTGGTCACAATAGTTCTGTATCATCTGTGGCTATATCCAGTGATTCAGAGTTCATCGTATCGGGAAGTCATGATAAGACGGTGAGACTATATGACGTCAAAACAGGTACCTGTAAGACCATGAGTGGTCACACACATTATGTATCATCTGTGGCTATATGCAGTTATTCAGAGTTCATCGTATCGGGAAGTAGAAATTAGACGGTGAGACTATGGGACGTCAAAACAGGTACCTGTAAGACCATGAGTGGTCACACAGATTGAGTATATGCTGTGGCTATATCCAGTGATTCAGAGTTCATCGTATCGGGAAGTTTAGATAAGACGGTGAGACTATGGGACGTCAAAACAGGTACCTGTAAGACCATGAGTGGTCACACTAGTTGTGTATCATCTGTGGCTATATCCAGTGATTCAGAGTTCATCGTATCGGGAAGTCATGATTAGACGGTGAGACTATGGGACGTCAAGACAGGTACCTGTAAGACCATGAGTGGTCACACAGGATCTGTATCATCTGTGGCTATATCCAGTGATTCAGAGTTCATCGTATCGGGAAGTTTAGATAAAACGGTGAGACTATGGGACGTCAAGACAGGTACCTGTAAGACCATGAGTGGTCACACTGGATCTGTATCATCTGTGGCTATATCCAGTGATTCAGAGTTCATCGTATCGGGAAGTTGAGATAAGACGGTGAGACTATGGGACGTCAAGACAGGTACCTGTAAGACCATGAGTGGTCATAAAAGTTCTGTAATATCTGTGGCTATATCCAGTGATTCAGAGTTCATCGTATCGGGAAGTGATGATAAGACGGTGAGACTATGGGACGTCATGACAGGTACCTGTAAGACCATGAGTGGTCACACAGATTGAGTATATGCTGTGGCTATATCCAGTGATTCAGAGTTCATCGTATCGGTAAGTTTAGATAAGACGGTGAGACTATGGGACGTCAAGACAGGTACCTGTAAGACCATGAGTGGTCACACTGGATCTGTATCATCTGTGGCTATATCCAGTGATTCAGAGTTCATCGTATCGGGAAGTTGAGATAAGACGGTGAGACTATGGGACGTCAAGACAGGTACCTGTAAGACCATGAGTGGTCACACTGGATCTGTATCATCTGTGGCTATATCCAGTGATTCAGAGTTCATCGTATCGGGAAGTTGAGATAAGACGGTGAGACTATGGGACGTCAAGACAGGTACCTGTAAGACCATGAGTGGTCACACAGATTGAGTATATGCTGTGGCTATATCCAGTGATTCAGAGTTCATCGTATCGGGAAGTCATGATAAGACGGTGAGACTATGGGACGTCAAAACAGGTACCTGTAAGACCATGAGTGGTCATAAAAGTTCTGTAATATCTGTGGCTATATCCAGTGATTCAGAGTTCATCGTATCGGGAAGTGATGATAAGACGGTGAGACTATGGGACGTCATGACAGGTACCTGTAAGACCATGAGTGGTCACACAGATTGAGTATATGCTGTGGCTATATCCAGTGATTCAGAGTTCATCGTATCGGGAAGTTTAGATAAGACGGTGAGACTATGGGACGTCAAGACAGGTACCTGTAAGACCATGAGTGGTCACACTTATTCTGTATCATCTGTGGCTATATCCAGTGATTCAGAGTTCATCGTATCGGGAAGTTGAGATAAGACGGTGAGACTATGGGACGTCAAGACAGGTACCTGTAAGACCATGAGTGGTCATACTTATTCTGTATCATCTGTGGCTATATCCAGTGATTCAGAGTTCATCGTATCGGGAAGTTGAGATAAGACGGTGAGACTATGGGACGTCAAGACAGGTACCTGTAAGACCATGAGTGGTCACACAGATTGAGTATATGCTGTGGCTATATCCAGTGATTCAGAGTTCATCGTATCGGGAAGTTGAGATAAGACGGTGAGACTATGGGACGTCAAGACAGGTACCTGTAAGACCATGAGTGGTCACACTTATTCTGTATCATCTGTGGCTATATCCAGTGATTCAGAGTTCATCGTATCGGGAAGTCATGATTATACGGTGAGACTATGGGACGTCAAGACAGGTACCTGTAAGACCATGAGTGGTCATAAAAGTTCTGTATCATCTGTGGCTATATCCAGTTATTCAGAGTTCATCGTATCGGGAAGTAGAGATAAAACGGTGAGACTATGGGACGTCAAGACAGGTACCTGTAAGACCATGAGTGGTCACAATAGTTCTGTATCATCTGTGGCTATATCCAGTGATTCAGAGTTCATCGTATCGGGAAGTCATGATAAGACGGTGAGACTATGGGACGTCAAAACAGGTACCTGTAAGACCATGAGTGGTCACACACATTATGTATCATCTGTGGCTATATCCAGTGATTCAGAGTTCATCGTATCGGGAAGTTGAGATAAGACGGTGAGACTATGAGACGTCAAGACAGGTACCTGTAAGACCATGAGTGGTCAGACAGATTGAGTATATGCTGTGGCTATATCCAGTGATTCAGAGTTCATCGTATCGGGAAGTTGAGATAAGACGGTGAGACTATGGGACGTCAAGACAGGTACCTGTAAGATCATGAGTGGTCACACTAGTTAGGTATATGCTGTGGCTATATCCAGTGATTCAGAGTTCATCGTATCGGGAAGTTGAGATAAGACGGTGAGACTATGGGACGTCAAGACAGGTACCTGTAAGACCATGAGTGGTCAGAAAAGTTCTGTATTATCTGTGGCTATATCCAGTGATTCAGAGTTCATCGTATCGGGAAGTTGAGATAAGACGGTGAGACTATGGGACGTCAAGACAGGTACCTGTAAGACCATGAGTGGTCATAAAAGTTCTGTATTATCTGTGGCTATATCCAGTGATTCAGAGTTCATCGTATCGGGAAGTTGAGATAAGACGGTGAGACTATGGGACGTCAAGACAGGTACCTGTAAGACCATGAGTGGTCACGCTTATTCTGTATTATCTGTGAATATATCCAGTGATTCAGAGTTCATCGTATCGGGAAGTTGAGATAAGACGGTGAGACTATGAGACGTCAAGACAGGTACCTGTAAGACCATGAGTGGTCATAAAAGTTCTGTATTATCTGTGGCTATATCCAGTGATTCAGAGTTCATCGTATCGGGAAGTTGAGATAAAACGGTGAGACTATGGGACGTCAAGACAGGTACCTGTAAGACCATGAGTGGTCACAATAGTTCTGTATTATCTGTGAATATATCCAGTGATTCAGAGTTCATCGTATCGGGAAGTTGAGATAAGACGGTGAGACTATGAGACGTCAAGACAGGTACCTGTAAGACCATGAGTGGTCAGACAGATTGAGTATATGCTGTGGCTATATCCAGTGATTCAGAGTTCATCGTATCGGGAAGTTGAGATAAGACGGTGAGACTATGGGACGTCAAGACAGGTACCTGTAAGATCATGAGTGGTCACGCTTATTCTGTATTATCTGTGAATATATCCAGTGATTCAGAGTTCATCGTATCGGGAAGTTGAGATAAGACGGTGAGACTATGAGACGTCAAGACAGGTACCTGTAAGACCATGAGTGGTCAGACAGATTGAGTATATGCTGTGGCTATATCCAGTGATTCAGAGTTCATCGTATCGGGAAGTTGAGATAAGACGGTGAGACTATGGGACGTCAAGACAGGTACCTGTAAGACCATGAGTGGTCATAAAAGTTCTGTATTATCTGTGGCTATATCCAGTGATTCAGAGTTCATCGTATCGGGAAGTTGAGATAAGACGGTGAGACTATGGGACGTCAAGACAGGTACCTGTAAGACCATGAGTGGTCACACAGATTGAGTATATGCTGTGGCTATATCCAGTGATTCAGAGTTCATCGTATCGGGAAGTTTAGATAAGACGGTGAGACTATGGGACGTCAAGACAGGTACCTGTAAGATCATGAGTGGTCACACTAGTTGTGTATTATCTGTGGCTATATCCAGTGATTCAGAGTTCATCGTATCGGGAAGTGGAGATAAGACGGCGAGACTATGGGACGTCAAAACAGGTACCTGTAAGACCATGAGTGGTCACACTAGTTGTGTATTATCTGTGGCTATATCCAGTGATTCAGAGTTCATCGTATCGGGAAGTAGAGATAAAACGGTGAGACTATGGGACGTCAAGACAGGTACCTGTAAGACCATGAGTGGTCACAATAGTTCTGTATCATCTGTGGCTATATCCAGTGATTCAGAGTTCATCGTATCGGGAAGTGATGATAAGACGGTGAGACTATGGGACGTCAAGACAGGTACCTGTAAGACCATGAGTGGTCACACAGATTGAGTATATGCTGTGGCTATATCCAGTGATTCAGAGTTCATCGTATCGGGAAGTTTAGATAAGACGGTGAGACTATGGGACGTCAAGACAGGTACCTGTAAGACCATGAGTGGTCACACAGATTGAGTATATGCTGTGGCTATATCCAGTGATTCAGAGTTCATCGTATAGGGAAGTTTAGATAAGACGGTGAGACTATGGGACGTCAAGACAGGTACCTGTAAGACCATGAGTGGTCACACTTATTCTGTATCATCTGTGAATATATCCAGTGATTCAGAGTTCATCGTATCGGGAAGTTTAGATAAGACGGTGAGACTATGGGACGTCAAGACAGGTACCTGTAAGACCATGAGTGGTCCTAAAAGTTCTTTATTATCTGTGGATATATCCAGTTATACAGAGTTCATCGTATCGGGAAGTAGAGATAAGACGGTGAGACTATGGGACGTCAAGACAGGTACCTGTAAGACCATGAGTGGTCACACAGGATCTGTATTATCTGTGGATATATCCAGTGATTCAGAGTTCATCGTATCGGGAAGTTGAGATAAGACGGTGAGACTATGGGACGTCAAGACAGGTACCTGTAAGACCATGAGTGGTCATAAAAGTTCTGTATTATCTGTGGATATATCCAGTTATACAGAGTTCATCGTATCGGGAAGTAGAGATAAGACGGTGAGACTATGGGACGTCAAGACAGGTACCTGTAAGACCATGAGTTGTCGCACAGGTTCTGTATTATCTGTGGCTATATCCAGTGATTCAGAGTTCATCGTATCGGGAAGTCATGATAAGACGGTGAGACTATGGGACGTCAAGACAGGTACCTGTAAGACCATGAGTGGTCACACTAGTTAGGTATATGCTGTGGCTATATCCAGTGATTCAGAGTTCATCGTATCGGGAAGTTGAGATAAGACGGTGAGACTATGGGACGTCAAGACAGGTACCTGTAAGACCATGAGTGGTCACACAGATTGAGTATATGCTGTGGCAATATCCAGTGATTCAGAGTTCATCGTATCGGGAAGTGATGATAAGACGGTGAGACTATGGGACGTCAAGACAGGTACCTGTAAGACCATGAGTGGTCATAAAAGTTCTGTATTATCTGTGGCTATATCCAGTGATTCAGAGTTCATCGTATCGGGAAGTTTAGATAAGACGGTGAGACTATGGGACGTCAAGACAGGTACCTGTAAGACCATGAGTTGTCGCACAGTTCTGTATTATCTGTGGATATATCCAGTGATTCAGAGTTCATCGTATCGGGAAGTCATGATAAGACGGTGAGACTATGGGACGTCAAGACAGGTACCTGTAAGACCATGAGTGGTCATAAAAGTTCTGTATTATCTGTGGCTATATCCAGTGATTCAGAGTTCATCGTATCGGGAAGTTTAGATAAGACGGTGAGACTATGGGACGTCAAGACAGGTACCTGTAAGACCATGAGTGGTCACACAGGATCTGTATTATCTGTGGATATATCCAGTTATTCAGAGTTCATCGTATCGGGAAGTAGAGATAAGACGGTGAGACTATGGGACGTCAAGACAGGTACCTGTAAGACCATGAGTGGTCATAAAAGTTCTGTATTATCTGTGGCTATATCCAGTGATTCAGAGTTCATCGTATCGGGAAGTTTAGATAAGACGGTGAGACTATGGGACGTCAAGACAGGTACCTGTAAGACCATGAGTGGTCACAATAGTTCTGTATCATCTGTGGCTATATCCAGTGATTCAGAGTTCATCGTATCGGGAAGTGATGATAAGACGGTGAGACTATGGGACGTCAAGACAGGTACCTGTAAGACCATGAGTGGTCACACAGATTGAGTATATGCTGTGGCTATATCCAGTGATTCAGAGTTCATCGTATCGGGAAGTTGAGATAAGACGGTGAGACTATGGGACGTCAAGACAGGTACCTGTAAGACCATGAGTGGTCATAAAAGTTCTGTATTATCTGTGGCTATATCCAGTGATTCAGAGTTCATCGTATCGGGAAGTTTAGATAAGACGGTGAGACTATGGGACGTCAAGACAGGTACCTGTAAGACCATGAGTGGTCACACAGATTGAGTATATGCTGTGGCTATATCCAGTGATTCAGAGTTCATCGTATAGGGAAGTTTAGATAAGACGGTGAGACTATGGGACGTCAAGACAGGTACCTGTAAGACCATGAGTTGTCGCACAGTTTTGTATTATCTGTGGCTATATCCAGTGATTCAGAGTTCATCGTATCGGGAAGTTGAGATAAGACGGTGAGACTATGGGACGTCAAGACAGGTACCTGTAAGACCATGAGTGGTCATAAAAGTTCTGTATTATCTGTGGCTATATCCAGTGATTCAGAGTTCATCGTATCGGGAAGTTTAGATAAGACGGTGAGACTATGGGACGTCAAGACAGGTACCTGTAAGACCATGAGTGGTCACAATAGTTCTGTATCATCTGTGGCTATATCCAGTGATTCAGAGTTCATCGTATCGGGAAGTGATGATAAGACGGTGAGACTATGGGACGTCAAGACAGGTACCTGTAAGACCATGAGTGGTCACACAGATTGAGTATATGCTGTGGCTATATCCAGTGATTCAGAGTTCATCGTATCGGGAAGTGATGATAAGACGGTGAGACTATGGGACGTCAAGACAGGTACCTGTAAGACCATGAGTGGTCACACAGATTGAGTATATGCTGTGGCTATATCCAGTGATTCAGAGTTCATCGTATCGGGAAGTTGAGATAAGACGGTGAGACTATGGGACGTCAAGACAGGTACCTGTAAGACCATGAGTTGTCACACAGATTGAGTATATGCTGTGGCTATATCCAGTGATTCAGAGTTCATCGTATCGGGAAGTTGAGATAAGACGGTGAGACTATGGGACGTCAAGACAGGTACCTGTAAGACCATGAGTTGTCACACAGATTGAGTATATGCTGTGGCTATATCCAGTGATTCAGAGTTCATCGTATCGGGAAGTTTAGATAAGACGGTGAGACTATGGGACGTCAAGACAGGTACCTGTAAGACCATGAGTGGTCATAAAAGTTCTGTATTATCTGTGGCTATATCCAGTGATTCAGAGTTCATCGTATCGGGAAGTTTAGATAAGACGGTGAGACTATGGGACGTCAAGACAGGTACCTGTAAGACCATGAGTGGTCACACAGATTGAGTATATGCTGTGGCTATATCCAGTGATTCAGAGTTCATCGTATCGGGAAGTTGAGATAAGACGGTGAGACTATGGGACGTCAAGACAGGTACCTGTAAGACCATGAGTGGTCACACAGATTGAGTATATGCTGTGGCTATATCCAGTGATTCAGAGTTCATCGTATCGGGAAGTTGAGATAAGACGGTGAGACTATGGGACGTCAAGACAGGTACCTGTAAGACCATGAGTGGTCATAAAAGTTCTGTATTATCTGTGGCTATATCCAGTGATTCAGAGTTCATCGTATCGGGAAGTTTAGATAAGACGGTGAGACTATGGGACGTCAAGACAGGTACCTGTAAGATCATGAGTGGTCACACTAGTTGTGTATCATCTGTGGCTATATCCAGTGATTCAGAGTTCATCGTATCGGGAAGTGGAGATAAGACGGCGAGACTATGGGACGTCAAAACAGGTACCTGTAAGACCATGAGTGGTCACACTAGTTGTGTATTATCTGTGGCTATATCCAGTGATTCAGAGTTCATCGTATCGGGAAGTAGAGATAAGACGGTGAGACTATGGGACGTCAAGACAGGTACCTGTAAGACCATGAGTGGTCACACAGATTGAGTATATGCTGTGGCTATATCCAGTGATTCAGAGTTCATCGTATCGGGAAGTTTAGATAAGACGGTGAGACTATGGGACGTCAAGACAGGTACCTGTAAGACCATGAGTGGTCACAATAGTTCTGTATCATCTGTGGCTATATCCAGTGATTCAGAGTTCATCGTATCGGGAAGTGATGATAAGACGGTGAGACTATGGGACGTCAAGACAGGTACCTGTAAGACCATGAGTGGTCACACAGATTGAGTATATGCTGTGGCTATATCCAGTGATTCAGAGTTCATCGTATAGGGAAGTTTAGATAAGACGGTGAGACTATGGGACGTCAAGACAGGTACCTGTAAGACCATGAGTGGTCACACTTATTCTGTATCATCTGTGAATATATCCAGTGATTCAGAGTTCATCGTATCGGGAAGTTTAGATAAGACGGTGAGACTATGGGACGTCAAGACAGGTACCTGTAAGACCATGAGTGGTCATAAAAGTTCTGTATTATCTGTGGATATATCCAGTTATACAGAGTTCATCGTATCGGGAAGTAGAGATAAGACGGTGAGACTATGGGACGTCAAGACAGGTACCTGTAAGACCATGAGTGGTCACACAGGATCTGTATTATCTGTGGATATATCCAGTGATTCAGAGTTCATCGTATCGGGAAGTAGAGATAAGACGGTGAGACTATGGGACGTCAAGACAGGTACCTGTAAGACCATGAGTTGTCGCACAGGTTCTGTATTATCTGTGGCTATATCCAGTGATTCAGAGTTCATCGTATCGGGAAGTCATGATAAGACGGTGAGACTATGGGACGTCAAGACAGGTACCTGTAAGACCATGAGTGGTCATAAAAGTTCTGTATTATCTGTGGCTATATCCAGTGATTCAGAGTTCATCGTATCGGGAAGTTTAGATAAGACGGTGAGACTATGGGACGTCAAGACAGGTACCTGTAAGACCATGAGTTGTCGCACAGGTTCTGTATTATCTGTGGCTATATCCAGTGATTCAGAGTTCATCGTATCGGGAAGTTGAGATAAGACGGTGAGACTATGGGACGTCAAGACAGGTACCTGTAAGACCATGAGTGGTCATAAAAGTTCTGTATCATCTGTGGCTATATCCAGTTATTCAGAGTTCATCGTATCGGGAAGTAGAAATTATACGGTGAGACTATGGGACGTCAAGACAGGTACCTGTAAGACCATGAGTGGTCATAAAAGTTCTGTATTATCTGTGGCTATATCCAGTGATTCAGAGTTCATCGTATCGGGAAGTAGAGATAAAACGGTGAGACTATGGGACGTCAAGACAGGTACCTGTAAGACCATGAGTTGTCGCACAGGTTCTGTATTATCTGTGGCTATATCCAGTGATTCAGAGTTCATCGTATCGGGAAGTCATGATAAGACGGTGAGACTATGGGACGTCAAGACAGGTACCTGTAAGACCATGAGTGGTCACACTTATTCTGTATTATCTGTGAATATATCCAGTGATTCAGAGTTCATCGTATCGGGAAGTAGAGATAAGACGGTGAGACTATGGGACGTCAAGACAGGTACCTGTAAGACCATGAGTGGTCACACTAGTTGTGTATCATCTGTGGCTATATCCAGTGATTCAGAGTTCATCGTATCGGGAAGTTTAGATAAAACGGTGAGACTATGGGACGTCAAAACAGGTACCTGTAAGACCATGAGTGGTCACACTAGTTCTGTATCATCTGTGGCTATATCCAGTGATTCAGAGTTCATCGTATCGGGAAGTCATGATAAGACGGTGAGACTATGGGACGTCAAAACAGGTACCTGTAAGACCATGAGTGGTCATAAAAGTTCTGTAATATCTGTGGCTATATCCAGTGATTCAGAGTTCATCGTATCGGGAAGTGATGATAAGACGGTGAGACTATGGGACGTCATGACAGGTACCTGTAAGACCATGAGTGGTCACACAGATTGAGTATATGCTGTGGCTATATCCAGTGATTCAGAGTTCATCGTATCGGGAAGTTGAGATAAGACGGTGAGACTATGGGACGTCAAGACAGGTACCTGTAAGACCATGAGTGGTCATAAAAGTTCTGTATTATCTGTGGCTATATCCAGTGATTCAGAGTTCATCGTATCGGGAAGTTGAGATAAGACGGTGAGACTATGGGACGTCAAGACAGGTACCTGTAAGACCATGAGTGGTCACACTAGTTAGGTATATGCTGTGGCTATATCCAGTGATTCAGAGTTCATCGTATCGGGAAGTTGAGATAAGACGGTGAGACTATGGGACGTCAAGACAGGTACCTGTAAGACCATGAGTGGTCACACAGATTGAGTATATGCTGTGGCTATATCCAGTGATTCAGAGTTCATCGTATCGGGAAGTTGAGATAAGACGGTGAGACTATGGGACGTCAAGACAGGTACCTGTAAGACCATGAGTGGTCACACAGATTGAGTATATGCTGTGGCTATATCCAGTGATTCAGAGTTCATCGTATCGGGAAGTTGAGATAAGACGGTGAGACTATGGGACGTCAAGACAGGTACCTGTAAGACCATGAGTGGTCATAAAAGTTCTGTATTATCTGTGGCTATATCCAGTGATTCAGAGTTCATCGTATCGGGAAGTTTAGATAAGACGGTGAGACTATGGGACGTCAAGACAGGTACCTGTAAGATCATGAGTGGTCACACTAGTTGTGTATCATCTGTGGCTATATCCAGTGATTCAGAGTTCATCGTATCGGGAAGTGGAGATAAGACGGCGAGACTATGGGACGTCAAAACAGGTACCTGTAAGACCATGAGTGGTCACACTAGTTGTGTATTATCTGTGGCTATATCCAGTGATTCAGAGTTCATCGTATAGGGAAGTTTAGATAAGACGGTGAGACTATGGGACGTCAAGACAGGTACCTGTAAGACCATGAGTGGTCACACTTATTCTGTATCATCTGTGAATATATCCAGTGATTCAGAGTTCATCGTATCGGGAAGTTTAGATAAGACGGTGAGACTATGGGACGTCAAGACAGGTACCTGTAAGACCATGAGTGGTCACAATAGTTCTGTATCATCTGTGGCTATATCCAGTGATTCAGAGTTCATCGTATCGGGAAGTGATGATAAGACGGTGAGACTATGGGACGTCAAGACAGGTACCTGTAAGACCATGAGTGGTCACACAGATTGAGTATATGCTGTGGCTATATCCAGTGATTCAGAGTTCATCGTATAGGGAAGTTTAGATAAGACGGTGAGACTATGGGACGTCAAGACAGGTACCTGTAAGACCATGAGTGGTCACACTTATTCTGTATCATCTGTGAATATATCCAGTGATTCAGAGTTCATCGTATCGGGAAGTTTAGATAAGACGGTGAGACTATGGGACGTCAAGACAGGTACCTGTAAGACCATGAGTGGTCATAAAAGTTCTGTATTATCTGTGGATATATCCAGTTATACAGAGTTCATCGTATCGGGAAGTAGAGATAAGACGGTGAGACTATGGGACGTCAAGACAGGTACCTGTAAGACCATGAGTGGTCACACAGGATCTGTATTATCTGTGGATATATCCAGTGATTCAGAGTTCATCGTATCGGGAAGTAGAGATAAGACGGTGAGACTATGGGACGTCAAGACAGGTACCTGTAAGACCATGAGTTGTCGCACAGGTTCTGTATTATCTGTGGCTATATCCAGTGATTCAGAGTTCATCGTATCGGGAAGTCATGATAAGACGGTGAGACTATGGGACGTCAAGACAGGTACCTGTAAGACCATGAGTGGTCATAAAAGTTCTGTATTATCTGTGGCTATATCCAGTGATTCAGAGTTCATCGTATCGGGAAGTTTAGATAAGACGGTGAGACTATGGGACGTCAAGACAGGTACCTGTAAGACCATGAGTTGTCGCACAGGTTCTGTATTATCTGTGGCTATATCCAGTGATTCAGAGTTCATCGTATCGGGAAGTTGAGATAAGACGGTGAGACTATGGGACGTCAAGACAGGTACCTGTAAGACCATGAGTGGTCATAAAAGTTCTGTATCATCTGTGGCTATATCCAGTTATTCAGAGTTCATCGTATCGGGAAGTAGAAATTATACGGTGAGACTATGGGACGTCAAGACAGGTACCTGTAAGACCATGAGTGGTCATAAAAGTTCTGTATTATCTGTGGCTATATCCAGTGATTCAGAGTTCATCGTATCGGGAAGTAGAGATAAAACGGTGAGACTATGGGACGTCAAGACAGGTACCTGTAAGACCATGAGTGGTCACACAGATTGAGTATATGCTGTGGCTATATCCAGTGATTCAGAGTTCATCGTATCGGGAAGTAGAGATAAGACGGTGAGACTATGGGACGTCAAGACAGGTACCTGTAAGACCATGAGTGGTCACACTAGTTGTGTATCATCTGTGGCTATATCCAGTGATTCAGAGTTCATCGTATCGGGAAGTTTAGATAAAACGGTGAGACTATGGGACGTCAAAACAGGTACCTGTAAGACCATGAGTGGTCACACTAGTTCTGTATCATCTGTGGCTATATCCAGTGATTCAGAGTTCATCGTATCGGGAAGTCATGATAAGACGGTGAGACTATGGGACGTCAAAACAGGTACCTGTAAGACCATGAGTGGTCATAAAAGTTCTGTAATATCTGTGGCTATATCCAGTGATTCAGAGTTCATCGTATCGGGAAGTGATGATAAGACGGTGAGACTATGGGACGTCATGACAGGTACCTGTAAGACCATGAGTGGTCACACAGATTGAGTATATGCTGTGGCTATATCCAGTGATTCAGAGTTCATCGTATCGGGAAGTTGAGATAAGACGGTGAGACTATGGGACGTCAAGACAGGTACCTGTAAGACCATGAGTGGTCATAAAAGTTCTGTATTATCTGTGGCTATATCCAGTGATTCAGAGTTCATCGTATCGGGAAGTTGAGATAAGACGGTGAGACTATGGGACGTCAAGACAGGTACCTGTAAGACCATGAGTGGTCACACTAGTTAGGTATATGCTGTGGCTATATCCAGTGATTCAGAGTTCATCGTATCGGGAAGTTGAGATAAGACGGTGAGACTATGGGACGTCAAGACAGGTACCTGTAAGACCATGAGTGGTCACACAGATTGAGTATATGCTGTGGCTATATCCAGTGATTCAGAGTTCATCGTATCGGGAAGTTTAGATAAGACGGTGAGACTATGGGACGTCAAGACAGGTACCTGTAAGACCATGAGTGGTCACACTTATTCTGTATCATCTGTGGCTATATCCAGTGATTCAGAGTTCATCGTATCGGGAAGTTGAGATAAGACGGTGAGACTATGGGACGTCAAGACAGGTACCTGTAAGACCATGAGTGGTCACACAGATTGAGTATATGCTGTGGCTATATCCAGTGATTCAGAGTTCATCGTATCGGGAAGTTGAGATAAGACGGTGAGACTATGGGACGTCAAGACAGGTACCTGTAAGACCATGAGTGGTCATAAAAGTTCTGTATTATCTGTGGCTATATCCAGTGATTCAGAGTTCATCGTATCGGGAAGTTGAGATAAGACGGTGAGACTATGGGACGTCAAGACAGGTACCTGTAAGACCATGAGTGGTCACACTAGTTAGGTATATGCTGTGGCTATATCCAGTTATACAGAGTTCATCGTATCGGGAAGTTGAGATAAGACGGTGAGACTATGGGACGTCAAGACAGGTACCTGTAAGACCATGAGTGGTCATAAAAGTTCTGTATTATCTGTGGCTATATCCAGTGATTCAGAGTTCATCGTATCGGGAAGTTGAGATAAGACGGTGAGACTATGGGACGTCAAGACAGGTACCTGTAAGATCATGAGTGGTCACACTAGTTAGGTATATGCTGTGGCTATATCCAGTGATTCAGAGTTCATCGTATCGGGAAGTTGAGATAAGACGGTGAGACTATGGGACGTCAAGACAGGTACCTGTAAGATCATGAGTGGTCACACTAGTTAGGTATATGCTGTGGCTATATCCAGTGATTCAGAGTTCATCGTATCGGGAAGTTGAGATAAGACGGTGAGACTATGGGACGTCAAGACAGGTACCTGTAAGACCATGAGTGGTCACGCTTATTCTGTATTATCTGTGAATATATCCAGTGATTCAGAGTTCATCGTATCGGGAAGTTGAGATAAGACGGTGAGACTATGGGACGTCAAGACAGGTACCTGTAAGACCATGAGTGGTCATAAAAGTTCTGTATTATCTGTGGCTATATCCAGTGATTCAGAGTTCATCGTATCGGGAAGTTGAGATAAGACGGTGAGACTATGGGACGTCAAGACAGGTACCTGTAAGACCATGAGTGGTCACACAGGATCTGTATTATCTGTGGATATATCCAGTTATTCAGAGTTCATCGTATCGGGAAGTAGAGATAAGACGGTGAGACTATGGGACGTCAAGACAGGTACCTGTAAGACCATGAGTTGTCGCACAGGTTCTGTATTATCTGTGGCTATATCCAGTGATTCAGAGTTCATCGTATCGGGAAGTCATGATAAGACGGTGAGACTATGGGACGTCAAGACAGGTACCTGTAAGACCATGAGTGGTCATAAAAGTTCTGTATTATCTGTGGCTATATCCAGTGATTCAGAGTTCATCGTATCGGGAAGTTTAGATAAGACGGTGAGACTATGGGACGTCAAGACAGGTACCTGTAAGACCATGAGTTGTCGCACAGGTTCTGTATTATCTGTGGCTATATCCAGTGATTCAGAGTTCATCGTATCGGGAAGTTGAGATAAGACGGTGAGACTATGGGACGTCAAGACAGGTACCTGTAAGACCATGAGTGGTCATAAAAGTTCTGTATCATCTGTGGCTATATCCAGTTATTCAGAGTTCATCGTATCGGGAAGTAGAAATTATACGGTGAGACTATGGGACGTCAAGACAGGTACCTGTAAGACCATGAGTGGTCATAAAAGTTCTGTATTATCTGTGGCTATATCCAGTGATTCAGAGTTCATCGTATCGGGAAGTAGAGATAAAACGGTGAGACTATGGGACGTCAAGACAGGTACCTGTAAGACCATGAGTGGTCACACAGATTGAGTATATGCTGTGGCTATATCCAGTGATTCAGAGTTCATCGTATCGGGAAGTAGAGATAAGACGGTGAGACTATGGGACGTCAAGACAGGTACCTGTAAGACCATGAGTGGTCACACTAGTTGTGTATCATCTGTGGCTATATCCAGTGATTCAGAGTTCATCGTATCGGGAAGTTTAGATAAAACGGTGAGACTATGGGACGTCAAAACAGGTACCTGTAAGACCATGAGTGGTCACACTAGTTCTGTATCATCTGTGGCTATATCCAGTGATTCAGAGTTCATCGTATCGGGAAGTCATGATAAGACGGTGAGACTATGGGACGTCAAAACAGGTACCTGTAAGACCATGAGTGGTCATAAAAGTTCTGTAATATCTGTGGCTATATCCAGTGATTCAGAGTTCATCGTATCGGGAAGTGATGATAAGACGGTGAGACTATGGGACGTCATGACAGGTACCTGTAAGACCATGAGTGGTCACACAGATTGAGTATATGCTGTGGCTATATCCAGTGATTCAGAGTTCATCGTATCGGGAAGTTGAGATAAGACGGTGAGACTATGGGACGTCAAGACAGGTACCTGTAAGACCATGAGTGGTCATAAAAGTTCTGTATTATCTGTGGCTATATCCAGTGATTCAGAGTTCATCGTATCGGGAAGTTGAGATAAGACGGTGAGACTATGGGACGTCAAGACAGGTACCTGTAAGACCATGAGTGGTCACACTAGTTAGGTATATGCTGTGGCTATATCCAGTGATTCAGAGTTCATCGTATCGGGAAGTTGAGATAAGACGGTGAGACTATGGGACGTCAAGACAGGTACCTGTAAGACCATGAGTGGTCACACAGATTGAGTATATGCTGTGGCTATATCCAGTGATTCAGAGTTCATCGTATCGGGAAGTTTAGATAAGACGGTGAGACTATGGGACGTCAAGACAGGTACCTGTAAGACCATGAGTGGTCACACTTATTCTGTATCATCTGTGGCTATATCCAGTGATTCAGAGTTCATCGTATCGGGAAGTTGAGATAAGACGGTGAGACTATGGGACGTCAAGACAGGTACCTGTAAGACCATGAGTGGTCACACAGATTGAGTATATGCTGTGGCTATATCCAGTGATTCAGAGTTCATCGTATCGGGAAGTTGAGATAAGACGGTGAGACTATGGGACGTCAAGACAGGTACCTGTAAGACCATGAGTGGTCATAAAAGTTCTGTATTATCTGTGGCTATATCCAGTGATTCAGAGTTCATCGTATCGGGAAGTTGAGATAAGACGGTGAGACTATGGGACGTCAAGACAGGTACCTGTAAGACCATGAGTGGTCACACTAGTTAGGTATATGCTGTGGCTATATCCAGTTATACAGAGTTCATCGTATCGGGAAGTTGAGATAAGACGGTGAGACTATGGGACGTCAAGACAGGTACCTGTAAGACCATGAGTGGTCATAAAAGTTCTGTATTATCTGTGGCTATATCCAGTGATTCAGAGTTCATCGTATCGGGAAGTTGAGATAAGACGGTGAGACTATGGGACGTCAAGACAGGTACCTGTAAGATCATGAGTGGTCACACTAGTTAGGTATATGCTGTGGCTATATCCAGTGATTCAGAGTTCATCGTATCGGGAAGTTGAGATAAGACGGTGAGACTATGGGACGTCAAGACAGGTACCTGTAAGATCATGAGTGGTCACACTAGTTAGGTATATGCTGTGGCTATATCCAGTGATTCAGAGTTCATCGTATCGGGAAGTTGAGATAAGACGGTGAGACTATGGGACGTCAAGACAGGTACCTGTAAGACCATGAGTGGTCACGCTTATTCTGTATTATCTGTGAATATATCCAGTGATTCAGAGTTCATCGTATCGGGAAGTTGAGATAAGACGGTGAGACTATGGGACGTCAAGACAGGTACCTGTAAGACCATGAGTGGTCATAAAAGTTCTGTATTATCTGTGGCTATATCCAGTGATTCAGAGTTCATCGTATCGGGAAGTTGAGATAAGACGGTGAGACTATGGGACGTCAAGACAGGTACCTGTAAGACCATGAGTGGTCACACAGGATCTGTATTATCTGTGGATATATCCAGTTATTCAGAGTTCATCGTATCGGGAAGTTGAGATAAGACGGTGAGACTATGGGACGTCAAGACAGGTACCTGTAAGACCATGAGTGGTCACACAGGATCTGTATTATCTGTGGATATATCCAGTGATTCAGAGTTCATCGTATCGGGAAGTTGAGATAAGACGGTGAGACTATGGGACGTCAAGACAGGTACCTGTAAGACCATGAGTTGTCGCACAGGTTCTGTATTATCTGTGGCTATATCCAGTGATTCAGAGTTCATCGTATCGGGAAGTTGAGATAAGACGGTGAGACTATGAGACGTCAAGACAGGTACCTGTAAGACCATGAGTGGTCACACTAGTTAGGCATATGCTGTGGCTATATCCAGTGATTCAGAGTTCATCGTATCGGGAAGTTGAGATAAGACGGTGAGACTATGGGACGTCAAGACAGGTACCTGTAAGACCATGAGTGGTCACACAGGATCTGTATTATCTGTGGATATATCCAGTTATACAGAGTTCATCGTATCGGGAAGTTGAGATAAGACGGTGAGACTATGGGACGTCAAGACAGGTACCTGTAAGACCATGAGTGGTCATAAAAGTTCTGTATTATCTGTGGCTATATCCAGTGATTCAGAGTTCATCGTATCGGGAAGTTGAGATAAGACGGTGAGACTATGGGACGTCAAGACAGGTACCTGTAAGACCATGAGTGGTCACACAGATTGAGTATATGCTGTGGCTATATCCAGTGATTCAGAGTTCATCGTATCGGGAAGTTGAGATAAGACGGTGAGACTATGGGACGTCAAGACAGGTACCTGTAAGACCATGAGTGGTCACACAGATTGAGTATATGCTGTGGCTATATCCAGTGATTCAGAGTTCATCGTATCGGGAAGTTGAGATAAGACGGTGAGACTATGGGACGTCAAGACAGGTACCTGTAAGACCATGAGTGGTCACACAGATTGAGTATATGCTGTGGCTATATCCAGTGATTCAGAGTTCATCGTATCGGGAAGTGATGATAAGACGGTGAGACTATGGGACGTCAAGACAGGTACCTGTAAGACCATGAGTGGTCATAAAAGTTCTGTATTATCTGTGGATATATCCAGTGATTCAGAGTTCATCGTATCGGGAAGTTGAGATAAGACGGTGAGACTATGGGACGTCAAGACAGGTACCTGTAAGATCATGAGTGGTCACACTTATTCTGTATCATCTGTGGCTATATCCAGTGATTCAGAGTTCATCGTATCGGGAAGTTGAGATAAGACGGTGAGACTATGGGACGTCAAGACAGGTACCTGTAAGACCATGAGTGGTCACACTTATTCTGTATCATCTGTGGCTATATCCAGTGATTCAGAGTTCATCGTATCGGGAAGTTGAGATAAGACGGTGAGACTATGGGACGTCAAGACAGGTACCTGTAAGACCATGAGTGGTCATAAAAGTTCTGTATTATCTGTGGCTATATCCAGTGATTCAGAGTTCATCGTATCGGGAAGTGATGATAAGACGGTGAGACTATGGGACGTCAAGACAGGTACCTGTAAGACCATGAGTGGTCAAAAAAGTTCTGTATTATCTGTGGCTATATCCAGTGATTCAGAGTTCATCGTATCGGGAAGTTGAGATAAGACGGTGAGACTATGGGACGTCAAGACAGGTACCTGTAAGACCATGAGTGGTCATAAAAGTTCTGTATCATCTGTGAATATATCCAGTGATTCAGAGTTCATCGTATCGGGAAGTAGAGATAAGACGGTGAGACTATGGGACGTCAAGACAGGTACCTGTAAGACCATGAGTGGTCATAAAAGTTCTGTATTATCTGTGGCTATATCCAGTGATTCAGAGTTCATCGTATCGGGAAGTTGAGATAAGACGGTGAGACTATGGGACGTCAAGACAGGTACCTGTAAGACCATGAGTGGTCACACTTATTCTGTATCATCTGTGGCTATATCCAGTGATTCAGAGTTCATCGTATCGGGAAGTTTAGATAAGACGGTGAGACTATGGGACGTCAAGACAGGTACCTGTAAGATCATGAGTGGTCACACTAGTTGTGTATCATCTGTGGCTATATCCAGTGATTCAGAGTTCATCGTATCGGGAAGTGGAGATAAGACGGCGAGACTATGGGACGTCAAAACAGGTACCTGTAAGACCATGAGTGGTCACACTAGTTGTGTATTATCTGTGGCTATATCCAGTGATTCAGAGTTCATCGTATCGGGAAGTAGAGATAAGACGGTGAGACTATGGGACGTCAAGACAGGTACCTGTAAGACCATGAGTGGTCACACAGGATCTGTATTATCTGTGGATATATCCAGTTATTCAGAGTTCATCGTATCGGGAAGTTGAGATAAGACGGTGAGACTATGGGACGTCAAGACAGGTACCTGTAAGACCATGAGTGGTCACACTTATTCTGTATTATCTGTGGCTATATCCAGTGATTCAGAGTTCATCGTATCGGGAAGTTGAGATAAGACGGTGAGACTATGGGACGTCAAGACAGGTACCTGTAAGACCATGAGTGGTCACACAGATTGAGTATATGCTGTGGCTATATCCAGTGATTCAGAGTTCATCGTATCGGGAAGTTGAGATAAGACGGTGAGACTATGGGACGTCAAGACAGGTACCTGTAAGACCATGAGTGGTCATAAAAGTTCTGTATTATCTGTGGCTATATCCAGTAATTCAGAGTTCATCGTATCGGGAAGTTGAGATAAGACGGTGAGACTATGGGACGTCAAGACAGGTACCTGTAAGACCATGAGTGGTCATAAAAGTTCTGTATTATCTGTGGCTATATCCAGTGATTCAGAGTTCATCGTATCGGGAAGTGATGATAAGACGGTGAGACTATGGGACGTCAAGACAGGTACCTGTAAGACCATGAGTGGTCACGCTTATTCTGTATTATCTGTGAATATATCCAGTGATTCAGAGTTCATCGTATCGGGAAGTAGAGATAAGACGGTGAGACTATGGGACGTCAAGACAGGTACCTGTAAGACCATGAGTGGTCATAAAAGTTCTGTATTATCTGTGGATATATCCAGTGATTCAGAGTTCATCGTATCGGGAAGTTTAGATAAGACGGTGAGACTATGGGACGTCAAGACAGGTACCTGTAAGACCATGAGTGGTCATAAAAGTTCTGTATTATCTGTGGATATATCCAGTTATACAGAGTTCATCGTATCGGGAAGTTGAGATAAGACGGTGAGACTATGGGACGTCAAGACAGGTACCTGTAAGACCATGAGTGGTCACACAGGATCTGTATTATCTGTGGCTATATCCAGTGATTCAGAGTTCATCGTATCGGGAAGTTGAGATAAGACGGTGAGACTATGGGACGTCAAGACAGGTACCTGTAAGATCATGAGTGGTCACACTTATTCTGTATCATCTGTGGCTATATCCAGTGATTCAGAGTTCATCGTATCGGGAAGTTTAGATAAAACGGTGAGACTATGGGACGTCAAGACAGGTACCTGTAAGACCATGAGTCGTCACACTAGTTCTGTATATCTGTGGCTATATCCAGTGATTCAGAGTTCATCGTATCGGGAAGTTGAGATAAGACGGTGAGACTATGGGACGTCAAGACAGGTACCTGTAAGACCATGAGTGGTCACGTCAAGACAGGTACCTGTAAGACCATGAGTCATAAAAGTTCTGTATTATCTGTGGCTATATCCAGTGATTCAGAGTTCATCGTATCGGGAAGTGATGATAAGACGGTGAGACTATGGGACGTCAAGACAGGTACCTGTAAGACCATGAGTGGTCATAAAAGTTCTGTATTATCTGTGGATATATCCAGTTATTCAGAGTTCATCGTATCGGGAAGTTGAGATAAGACGGTGAGACTATGGGACGTCAAGACAGGTACCTGTAAGACCATGAGTGGTCGCACAGGTTCTGTATTATCTGTGGCTATATCCAGTGATTCAGAGTTCATCGTATCGGGAAGTTGAGATAAGACGGTGAGACTATGGGACGTCAAGACAGGTACCTGTAAGACCATGAGTGGTCATAAAAGTTCTGTATTATCTGTGGCTATATCCAGTGATTCAGAGTTCATCGTATCGGGAAGTTGAGATAAGACGGTGAGACTATGGGATTCAGAGTTCATCGTAAACGTCATGAGTGGTCATAAAAGTTCTGTATTATCGGGAAGTTTAGATAAGACGGTGAGACTATGGGACGTCAAGACAGGTACCTGTAAGACCATGAGTGGTCATAAAAGTTCTGTATTATCTGTGGATATATCCAGTTATACAGAGTTCATCGTATCGGTAAGTTTAGATAAGACGGTGAGACTATGGGACGTCAAGACAGGTACCTGTAAGACCATGAGTGGTCATAAAAGTTCTGTATTATCTGTGGATATATCCAGTGATTCAGAGTTCATCGTATCGGGAAGTTTAGATAAGACGGTGAGACTATGGGACGTCAAGACAGGTACCTGTCATGAGTGGTCATAAAAGTTCTGTATTATCTGTGGATATATCCAGTTATACAGAGTTCATCGTATCGGGAAGTTGAGATTGAGACTATGGGACGTCAAGACAGGTATCATGAGTGGTCACACAGGATCTGTATTATCTGTGGCTATATCCAGTGATTCAGAGTTCATCGTATCGGGAAGTTGAGATAAGACGGTGAGACTATGGGACGTCAAGACAGGTACCTGTAAGATCATGAGTGGTCACACTTATTCTGTATCATCTGTGGCTATATCCAGTGATTCAGAGTTCATCGTATCGGGAAGTTTAGATAAAACGGTGAGACTATGGGACGTCAAGACAGGTACCTGTAAGACCATGAGTCGTCACACTAGTTCTGTATCATCTGTGGCTATATCCAGTGATTCAGAGTTCATCGTATCGGGAAGTGGAGATAAAACGGTGAGACTATGGGACGTCAAAACAGGTACCTGTAAGACCATGAGTGGTCATAAAAGTTCTGTATTATCTGTGGCTATATCCAGTGATTCAGAGTTCATCGTATCGGGAAGTTGAGATAAGACGGTGAGACTATGGGACGTCAAGACAGGTACCTGTAAGACCATGAGTGGTCATAAAAGTTCTGTATTATCTGTGGCTATATCCAGTGATTCAGAGTTCATCGTATCGGGAAGTGATGATAAGACGGTGAGACTATGGGACGTCAAGACAGGTACCTGTAAGACCATGAGTGGTAACACTTATTCTGTATTATCTGTGTCTATATCCAGTGATTCAGAGTTCATCGTATCGGGAAGTTGAGATAAGACGGTGAGACTATGGGACGTCAAGACAGGTACCTGTAAGACCATGAGTTGTCGCACAGGTTCTGTATTATCTGTGGCTATATCCAGTGATTCAGAGTTCATCGTATCGGGAAGTTGAGATAAGACGGTGAGACTATGGGACGTCAAGACAGGTACCTGTAAGACCATGAGTGGTCATAAAAGTTCTGTATTATCTGTGGCTATATCCAGTGATTCAGAGTTCATCGTATCGGGAAGTTTAGATAAGACGGTGAGACTATGGGACGTCAAGACAGGTACCTGTAAGACCATGAGTGGTCATAAAAGTTCTGTATTATCTGTGGATATATCCAGTTATACAGAGTTCATCGTATCGGTAAGTTTAGATAAGACGGTGAGACTATGGGACGTCAAGACAGGTACCTGTAAGACCATGAGTGGTCACACTGGATCTGTATCATCTGTGGCTATATCCAGTGATTCAGAGTTCATCGTATCGGGAAGTTGAGATAAGACGGTGAGACTATGGGACGTCAAGACAGGTACCTGTAAGACCATGAGTGGTCACACTGGATCTGTATCATCTGTGGCTATATCCAGTGATTCAGAGTTCATCGTATCGGGAAGTTGAGATAAGACGGTGAGACTATGGGACGTCAAGACAGGTACCTGTAAGACCATGAGTGGTCACACAGATTGAGTATATGCTGTGGCTATATCCAGTGATTCAGAGTTCATCGTATCGGGAAGTCATGATAAGACGGTGAGACTATGGGACGTCAAGACAGGTACCTGTAAGACCATGAGTGGTCATAAAAGTTCTGTAATATCTGTGGCTATATCCAGTGATTCAGAGTTCATCGTATCGGGAAGTGATGATAAGACGGTGAGACTATGGGACGTCATGACAGGTACCTGTAAGACCATGAGTGGTCACACAGATTGAGTATATGCTGTGGCTATATCCAGTGATTCAGAGTTCATCGTATCGGGAAGTGATGATAAGACGGTGAGACTATGGGACGTCAAGACAGGTACCTGTAAGACCATGAGTGGTCACACTTATTCTGTATCATCTGTGGCTATATCCAGTGATTCAGAGTTCATCGTATCGGGAAGTTGAGATAAGACGGTGAGACTATGGGACGTCAAGACAGGTACCTGTAAGACCATGAGTGGTCACACTGGATCTGTATCATCTGTGGCTATATCCAGTGATTCAGAGTTCATCGTATCGGGAAGTTGAGATAAGACGGTGAGACTATGGGACGTCAAGACAGGTACCTGTAAGACCATGAGTGGTCACACAGGATCTGTATTATCTGTGGATATATCCAGTTATTCAGAGTTCATCGTATCGGGAAGTAGAGATAAGACGGTGAGACTATGGGACGTCAAGACAGGTACCTGTAAGACCATGAGTGGTCATAAAAGTTCTGTATTATCTGTGGCTATATCCAGTGATTCAGAGTTCATCGTATCGGGAAGTTGAGATAAGACGGTGAGACTATGGGACGTCAAGACAGGTACCTGTAAGACCATGAGTGGTCATAAAAGTTCTGTATTATCTGTGGCTATATCCAGTGATTCAGAGTTCATCGTATCGGGAAGTGATGATAAGACGGTGAGACTATGGGACGTCAAGACAGGTACCTGTAAGACCATGAGTGGTCACACAGATTGAGTATATGCTGTGGCTATATCCAGTGATTCAGAGTTCATCGTATCGGGAAGTGATGATAAGACGGTGAGACTATGGGACGTCAAGACAGGTACCTGTAAGACCATGAGTGGTCAAAAAAGTTCTGTATTATCTGTGGCTATATCCAGTGATTCAGAGTTCATCGTATCGGGAAGTTGAGATAAGACGGTGAGACTATGGGACGTCAAGACAGGTACCTGTAAGACCATGAGTGGTCATAAAAGTTCTGTATTATCTGTGGCTATATCCAGTGATTCAGAGTTCATCGTATCGGGAAGTTGAGATAAGACGGTGAGACTATGGGACGTCAAGACAGGTACCTGTAAGACCATGAGTGGTCACACTTATTCTGTATCATCTGTGGCTATATCCAGTGATTCAGAGTTCATCGTATCGGGAAGTTTAGATAAGACGGTGAGACTATGGGACGTCAAGACAGGTACCTGTAAGATCATGAGTGGTCACACTAGTTGTGTATCATCTGTGGCTATATCCAGTGATTCAGAGTTCATCGTATCGGGAAGTGGAGATAAGACGGCGAGACTATGGGACGTCAAAACAGGTACCTGTAAGACCATGAGTGGTCACACTAGTTGTGTATTATCTGTGGCTATATCCAGTGATTCAGAGTTCATCGTATCGGGAAGTAGAGATAAGACGGTGAGACTATGGGACGTCAAGACAGGTACCTGTAAGACCATGAGTGGTCACACAGATTGAGTATATGCTGTGGCTATATCCAGTGATTCAGAGTTCATCGTATCGGGAAGTTTAGATAAGACGGTGAGACTATGGGACGTCAAGACAGGTACCTGTAAGACCATGAGTGGTCACACAGATTGAGTATATGCTGTGGCTATATCCAGTGATTCAGAGTTCATCGTATCGGGAAGTGATGATAAGACGGTGAGACTATGGGACGTCAAGACAGGTACCTGTAAGACCATGAGTGGTAACACTTATTCTGTATTATCTGTGAATATATCCAGTGATTCAGAGTTCATCGTATCGGGAAGTTGAGATAAGACGGTGAGACTATGGGACGTCAAGACAGGTACCTGTAAGACCATGAGTGGTCATAAAAGTTCTGTATTATCTGTGGCTATATCCAGTGATTCAGAGTTCATCGTATCGGGAAGTTGAGATAAGACGGTGAGACTATGGGACGTCAAGACAGGTACCTGTAAGACCATGAGTGGTCATAAAAGTTCTGTATTATCTGTGGATATATCCAGTTATACAGAGTTCATCGTATCGGGAAGTAGAGATAAGACGGTGAGACTATGGGACGTCAAGACAGGTACCTGTAAGACCATGAGTGGTCACACTAGTTGTGTATCATCTGTGGCTATATCCAGTGATTCAGAGTTCATCGTATCGGGAAGTTTAGATAAAACGGTGAGACTATGGGACGTCAAGACAGGTACCTGTAAGACCATGAGTGGTCATAAAAGTTCTGTATCATCTGTGGCTATATCCAGTGATTCAGAGTTCATCGTATCGGGAAGTAGAGATAAGACGGTGAGACTATGGGACGTCAAGACAGGTACCTGTAAGACCATGAGTGGTCACACTTATTCTGTATCATCTTTGAATATATCCAGTGATTCAGAGTTCATCGTATCGGGAAGTAGAGATAAGACGGTGAGACTATGGGACGTCAAGACAGGTACCTGTAAGACCATGAGTGGTCATAAAAGTTCTGTATTATCTGTGGATATATCCAGTGATTCAGAGTTCGTCGTATCGGGAAGTTGAGATAAGACGGTGAGACTATGGGACGTCAAGACAGGTACCTGTAAGACCATGAGTGGTCATAAAAGTTCTGTATTATCTGTGGCTATATCCAGTGATTCAGAGTTCATCGTATCGGGAAGTTGAGATAAGACGGTGAGACTATGGGACGTCAAAACAGGTACCTGTAAGACCATGAGTGGTCATAAAAGTTCTGTAATATCTGTGGCTATATCCAGTGATTCAGAGTTCATCGTATCGGGAAGTGATGATAAGACGGTGAGACTATGGGACGTCAAGACAGGTACCTGTAAGACCATGAGTGGTCATAAAAGTTCTGTATTATCTGTGGATATATCCAGTTATACAGAGTTCATCGTATCGGGAAGTAGAGATAAGACGGTGAGACTATGGGACGTCAAGACAGGTACCTGTAAGACCATGAGTGGTCACACTTATTCTGTATCATCTTTGAATATATCCAGTGATTCAGAGTTCATCGTATCGGGAAGTTGAGATAAGACGGTGAGACTATGGGACGTCAAGACAGGTACCTGTAAGACCATGAGTGGTCATAAAAGTTCTGTATTATCTGTGGATATATCCAGTTATACAGAGTTCATCGTATCGGGAAGTTGAGATAAGACGGTGAGACTATGGGACGTCAAGACAGGTACCTGTAAGACCATGAGTGGTCATAAAAGTTCTGTATTATCTGTGGCTATATCCAGTGATTCAGAGTTCATCGTATCGGGAAGTTGAGATAAGACGGTGAGACTATGGGACGTCAAGACAGGTACCTGTAAGACCATGAGTGGTCATAAAAGTTCTGTATTATCTGTGGCTATATCCAGTGATTCAGAGTTCATCGTATCGGGAAGTGATGATAAGACGGTGAGACTATGGGACGTCAAGACAGGTACCTGTAAGACCATGAGTGGTAACACTTATTCTGTATTATCTGTGAATATATCCAGTGATTCAGAGTTCATCGTATCGGGAAGTTGAGATAAGACGGTGAGACTATGGGACGTCAAGACAGGTACCTGTAAGACCATGAGTGGTCATAAAAGTTCTGTATTATCTGTGGATATATCCAGTTATACAGAGTTCATCGTATCGGGAAGTAGAGATAAGACGGTGAGACTATGGGACGTCAAGACAGGTACCTGTAAGACCATGAGTGGTCACACTTATTCTGTATCATCTTTGAATATATCCAGTGATTCAGAGTTCATCGTATCGGGAAGTAGAGATAAGACGGTGAGACTATGGGACGTCAAGACAGGTACCTGTAAGACCATGAGTGGTCACACTTATTCTGTATCATCTGTGGCTATATCCAGTTATTCAGAGTTCATCGTATCGGGAAGTAGAGATAAGACGGTGAGACTATGGGACGTCAAGACAGGTACCTGTAAGACCATGAGTGGTCATGAAAGTTCTGTATTATCTGTGGATATATCCAGTTATACAGAGTTCATCGTATCGGGAAGTTTAGATAAGACGGTGAGACTATGGGACGTCAAGACAGGTACCTGTAAGACCATGAGTGGTCACACTTATTCTGTATCATCTGTAGCTATATCCAGTGATTCAGAGTTCATCGTATCGGGAAGTTTAGATAAGACGGTGAGACTATGGGACGTCAAAACAGGTACCTGTAAGACCATGAGTGGTAACACTTATTCTGTATTATCTGTGAATATATCCAGTGATTCAGAGTTCATCGTATCGGGAAGTTGAGATAAGACGGTGAGACTATGGGACGTCAAGACAGGTACCTGTAAGACCATGAGTGGTCATAAAAGTTCTGTATTATCTGTGGATATATCCAGTTATACAGAGTTCATCGTATCGGGAAGTAGAGATAAGACGGTGAGACTATGGGACGTCAAGACAGGTACCTGTAAGACCATGAGTGGTCACACTTATTCTGTATCATCTTTGAATATATCCAGTGATTCAGAGTTCGTCGTATCGGGAAGTTTAGATAAGACGGTGAGACTATGGGACGTCAAGACAGGTACCTGTAAGACCATGAGTGGTCATAAAAGTTCTGTATTATCTGTGGATATATCCAGTTATACAGAGTTCATCGTATCGGGAAGTAGAGATAAGACGGTGAGACTATGGGACGTCAAGACAGGTACCTGTAAGACCATGAGTGGTCACACTTATTCTGTATCATCTTTGAATATATCCAGTGATTCAGAGTTCGTCGTATCGGGAAGTTTAGATAAGACGGTGAGACTATGGGACGTCAAGACAGGTACCTGTAAGACCATGAGTGGTCATAAAAGTTCTGTATTATCTGTGGATATATCCAGTTATACAGAGTTCATCGTATCGGGAAGTAGAGATAAGACGGTGAGACTATGGGACGTCAAGACAGGTACCTGTAAGACCATGAGTGGTCACACTTATTCTGTATTATCTGTGGCTATATCCAGTGATTCAGAGTTCATCGTATCGGGAAGTTGAGATAAGACGGTGAGACTATGGGACGTCAAGACAGGTACCTGTAAGACCATGAGTGGTCACACAGGATCTGTATTATCTGTGGATATATCCAGTGATTCAGAGTTCATCGTATCGGGAAGTTTAGATAAGACGGTGAGACTATGGGACGTCAAGACAGGTACCTGTAAGACCATGAGTGGTCACACTTATTCTGTATCATCTGTAGCTATATCCAGTGATTCAGAGTTCATCGTATCGGGAAGTTTAGATAAGACGGTGAGACTATGGGACGTCAAAACAGGTACCTGTAAGACCATGAGTGGTAACACTTATTCTGTATTATCTGTGAATATATCCAGTGATTCAGAGTTCATCGTATCGGGAAGTTGAGATAAGACGGTGAGACTATGGGACGTCAAGACAGGTACCTGTAAGACCATGAGTGGTCATAAAAGTTCTGTATTATCTGTGGATATATCCAGTTATACAGAGTTCATCGTATCGGGAAGTAGAGATAAGACGGTGAGACTATGGGACGTCAAGACAGGTACCTGTAAGACCATGAGTGGTCACACTTATTCTGTATCATCTGTGGCTATATCCAGTGATTCAGAGTTCATCGTATCGGGAAGTAGAGATAAGACGGTGAGACTATGGGACGTCAAGACAGGTACCTGTAAGACCATGAGTGGTCACACTGGATCTGTATCATCTGTGGCTATATCCATGTGATTCAGAGTTCATCGTATCGGGAAGTGATGATAAGACGGTGAGACTATGGGACGTCAAGACAGGTACCTGTAAGACCATGAGTGGTCATAAAAGTTCTGTATTATCTGTGGATATATCCAGTTATACAGAGTTCATCGTATCGGGAAGTAGAGATAAGACGGTGAGACTATGGGACGTCAAGACAGGTACCTGTAAGACCATGAGTGGTCACACAGGATCTGTATTATCTGTGGATATATCCAGTGATTCAGAGTTCATCGTATCGGGAAGTTGAGATAAGACGGTGAGACTATGGGACGTCAAGACAGGTACCTGTAAGACCATGAGTTGTCGCACAGGTTCTGTATTATCTGTGGCTATATCCAGTGATTCAGAGTTCATCGTATCGGGAAGTCATGATAAGACGGTGAGACTATGGGACGTCAAGACAGGTACCTGTAAGACCATGAGTGGTCATAAAAGTTCTGTATTATCTGTGAATATATCCAGTGATTCAGAGTTCATCGTATCGGGAAGTTGAGATAAGACGGTGAGACTATGGGACGTCAAGACAGGTACCTGTAAGACCATGAGTGGTCATAAAAGTTCTGTATTATCTGTGGCTATATCCAGTGATTCAGAGTTCATCGTATCGGGAAGTTGAGATAAGACGGTGAGACTATGGGACGTCAAGACAGGTACCTGTAAGACCATGAGTGGTCACACTTATTCTGTATCATCTGTGGCTATATCCAGTTATTCAGAGTTCATCGTATCGGGAAGTTGAGATAAGACGGTGAGACTATGGGACGTCAAGACAGGTACCTGTAAGACCATGAGTGGTCACACAGGATCTGTATTATCTGTGGATATATCCAGTGATTCAGAGTTCATCGTATCGGGAAGTTGAGATAAGACGGTGAGACTATGGGACGTCAAGACAGGTACCTGTAAGACCATGAGTTGTCGCACAGGTTCTGTATTATCTGTGGCTATATCCAGTGATTCAGAGTTCATCGTATCGGGAAGTTGAGATAAGACGGTGAGACTATGAGACGTCAAGACAGGTACCTGTAAGACCATGAGTGGTCACACTAGTTGTGTATCATCTGTGGCTATATCCAGTGATTCAGAGTTCATCGTATCGGGAAGTTTAGATAAAACGGTGAGACTATGGGACGTCAAAACAGGTACCTGTAAGACCATGAGTGGTCACACTAGTTCTGTATCATCTGTGGCTATATCCATGTGATTCAGAGTTCATCGTATCGGGAAGTCATGATAAGACGGTGAGACTATGGGACGTCAAAACAGGTACCTGTAAGACCATGAGTGGTCATAAAAGTTCTGTATTATCTGTGGCTATATCCAGTGATTCAGAGTTCATCGTATCGGGAAGTTTAGATAAGACGGTGAGACTATGGGACGTCATGACAGGTACCTGTAAGACCATGAGTGGTCACACAGATTGAGTATATGCTGTGGCTATATCCAGTGATTCAGAGTTCATCGTATCGGGAAGTTTAGATAAGACGGTGAGACTATGGGACGTCAAGACAGGTACCTGTAAGACCATGAGTGGTCACACTTATTCTGTATCATCTGTGGCTATATCCAGTGATTCAGAGTTCATCGTATCGGGAAGTTTAGATAAGACGGTGAGACTATGGGACGTCAAGACAGGTACCTGTAAGACCATGAGTGGTCACACTGGATCTGTATCATCTGTGGCTATATCCAGTGATTCAGAGTTCATCGTATCGGGAAGTTGAGATAAGACGGTGAGACTATGGGACGTCAAGACAGGTACCTGTAAGACCATGAGTGGTCACACTTATTCTGTATCATCTGTGGCTATATCCAGTGATTCAGAGTTCATCGTATCGGGAAGTTGAGATAAGACGGTGAGACTATGGGACGTCAAGACAGGTACCTGTAAGACCATGAGTGGTCACACAGGATCTGTATTATCTGTGGCTATATCCAGTTATTCAGAGTTCATCGTATCGGGAAGTTTAGATAAGACGGTGAGACTATGGGACGTCAAGACAGGTACCTGTAAGATCATGAGTGGTCACACTAGTTAGGTATATGCTGTGGCTATATCCAGTGATTCAGAGTTCATCGTATCGGGAAGTTGAGATAAGACGGTGAGACTATGGGACGTCAAGACAGGTACCTGTAAGATCATGAGTGGTCACACTAGTTAGGTATATGCTGTGGCTATATCCAGTGATTCAGAGTTCATCGTATCGGGAAGTTGAGATAAGACGGTGAGACTATGGGACGTCAAGACAGGTACCTGTAAGACCATGAGTGGTCACGCTTATTCTGTATTATCTGTGAATATATCCAGTGATTCAGAGTTCATCGTATCGGGAAGTTGAGATAAGACGGTGAGACTATGGGACGTCAAGACAGGTACCTGTAAGACCATGAGTGGTCACACTTATTCTGTATCATCTGTGGCTATATCCAGTTATTCAGAGTTCATCGTATCGGGAAGTTGAGATAAGACGGTGAGACTATGGGACGTCAAGACAGGTACCTGTAAGACCATGAGTGGTCACACAGGATCTGTATTATCTGTGGATATATCCAGTGATTCAGAGTTCATCGTATCGGGAAGTTGAGATAAGACGGTGAGACTATGGGACGTCAAGACAGGTACCTGTAAGACCATGAGTTGTCGCACAGGTTCTGTATTATCTGTGGCTATATCCAGTGATTCAGAGTTCATCGTATCGGGAAGTTGAGATAAGACGGTGAGACTATGAGACGTCAAGACAGGTACCTGTAAGACCATGAGTGGTCACACAGGATCTGTATTATCTGTGGATATATCCAGTGATTCAGAGTTCATCGTATCGGGAAGTTGAGATAAGACGGTGAGACTATGGGACGTCAAGACAGGTACCTGTAAGACCATGAGTGGTCACACAGGATCTGTATTATCTGTGGATATATCCAGTTATACAGAGTTCATCGTATCGGGAAGTTGAGATAAGACGGTGAGACTATGGGACGTCAAGACAGGTACCTGTAAGACCATGAGTGGTCATAAAAGTTCTGTATTATCTGTGGCTATATCCAGTGATTCAGAGTTCATCGTATCGGGAAGTTGAGATAAGACGGTGAGACTATGGGACGTCAAGACAGGTACCTGTAAGACCATGAGTGGTCACACAGATTGAGTATATGCTGTGGCTATATCCAGTGATTCAGAGTTCATCGTATCGGGAAGTAGAGATAAGACGGTGAGACTATGGGACGTCAAGACAGGTACCTGTAAGACCATGAGTGGTCACACAGATTGAGTATATGCTGTGGCTATATCCAGTGATTCAGAGTTCATCGTATCGGGAAGTTGAGATAAGACGGTGAGACTATGGGACGTCAAGACAGGTACCTGTAAGACCATGAGTGGTCACACAGATTGAGTATATGCTGTGGCTATATCCAGTGATTCAGAGTTCATCGTATCGGGAAGTGATGATAAGACGGTGAGACTATGGGACGTCAAGACAGGTACCTGTAAGACCATGAGTGGTCATAAAAGTTCTGTATCATCTGTGGATATATCCAGTGATTCAGAGTTCATCGTATCGGGAAGTTGAGATAAGACGGTGAGACTATGGGACGTCAAGACAGGTACCTGTAAGATCATGAGTGGTCACACTTATTCTGTATCATCTGTGGCTATATCCAGTGATTCAGAGTTCATCGTATCGGGAAGTTGAGATAAGACGGTGAGACTATGGGACGTCAAGACAGGTACCTGTAAGACCATGAGTGGTCACACTAGTTAGGCATATGCTGTGGCTATATCCAGTGATTCAGAGTTCATCGTATCGGGAAGTTGAGATAAGACGGTGAGACTATGGGACGTCAAGACAGGTACCTGTAAGACCATGAGTGGTCATAAAAGTTCTGTATTATCTGTGGCTATATCCAGTGATTCAGAGTTCATCGTATCGGGAAGTTGAGATAAGACGGTGAGACTATGGGACGTCAAGACAGGTACCTGTAAGACCATGAGTGGTCATAAAAGTTCTGTATTATCTGTGGATATATCCAGTTATACAGAGTTCATCGTATCGGGAAGTTTAGATAAGACGGTGAGACTATGGGACGTCAAGACAGGTACCTGTAAGACCATGAGTGGTCATAAAAGTTCTGTATTATCTGTGGATATATCCAGTTATACAGAGTTCATCGTATCGGGAAGTTTAGATAAGACGGTGAGACTATGGGACGTCAAGACAGGTACCTGTAAGACCATGAGTGGTCATAAAAGTTCTGTATTATCTGTGGATATATCCAGTTATACAGAGTTCATCGTATCGGGAAGTTGAGATAAGACGGTGAGACTATGGGACGTCAAGACAGGTACCTGTAAGACCATGAGTGGTCACACAGGATCTGTATTATCTGTGGATATATCCAGTTATTCAGAGTTCATCGTATCGGGAAGTTGAGATAAGACGGTGAGACTATGGGACGTCAAGACAGGTACCTGTAAGACCATGAGTGGTCACACAGATTGAGTATATGCTGTGGCTATATCCAGTGATTCAGAGTTCATCGTATCGGGAAGTTGAGATAAGACGGTGAGACTATGGGACGTCAAGACAGGTACCTGTAAGACCATGAGTGGTCACACAGATTGAGTATATGCTGTGGCTATATCCAGTGATTCAGAGTTCATCGTATCGGGAAGTTGAGATAAGACGGTGAGACTATGGGACGTCAAGACAGGTACCTGTAAGACCATGAGTGGTCACACAGATTGAGTATATGATGTGGCTATATCCAGTGATTCAGAGTTCATCGTATCGGGAAGTGATGATAAGACGGTGAGACTATGGGACGTCAAGACAGGTACCTGTAAGACCATGAGTGGTCATAAAAGTTCTGTATTATCTGTGGATATATCCAGTGATTCAGAGTTCATCGTATCGGGAAGTTGAGATAAGACGGTGAGACTATGGGACGTCAAGACAGGTACCTGTAAGATCATGAGTGGTCACACTTATTCTGTATCATCTGTGGCTATATCCAGTTATTCAGAGTTCATCGTATCGGGAAGTTGAGATAAGACGGTGAGACTATGGGACGTCAAGACAGGTACCTGTAAGACCATGAGTGGTCACACTTATTCTGTATTATCTGTGGCTATATCCAGTGATTCAGAGTTCATCGTATCGGGAAGTAGAGATAAGACGGTGAGACTATGGGACGTCAAGACAGGTACCTGTAAGACCATGAGTGGTCACACAGGATCTGTATTATCTGTGGATATATCCAGTTATTCAGAGTTCATCGTATCGGGAAGTTGAGATAAGACGGTGAGACTATGGGACGTCAAGACAGGTACCTGTAAGACCATGAGTGGTCACACTTATTCTGTATCATCTTTGAATATATCCAGTGATTCAGAGTTCATCGTATCGGGAAGTAGAGATAAGACGGTGAGACTATGGGACGTCAAGACAGGTACCTGTAAGACCATGAGTGGTCATAAAAGTTCTGTATTATCTGTGGATATATCCAGTTATACAGAGTTCATCGTATCGGGAAGTAGAGATAAGACGGTGAGACTATGGGACGTCAAGACAGGTACCTGTAAGACCATGAGTGGTCATAAAAGTTCTGTATTATCTGTGGATATATCCAGTTATACAGAGTTCATCGTATCGGGAAGTTTAGATAAGACGGTGAGACTATGGGACGTCAAGACAGGTACCTGTAAGACCATGAGTGGTCATAAAAGTTCTGTATTATCTGTGGATATATCCAGTTATACAGAGTTCATCGTATCGGGAAGTTGAGATAAGACGGTGAGACTATGGGACGTCAAGACAGGTACCTGTAAGACCATGAGTGGTCACACAGGATCTGTATTATCTGTGGATATATCCAGTTATTCAGAGTTCATCGTATCGGGAAGTTGAGATAAGACGGTGAGACTATGGGACGTCAAGACAGGTACCTGTAAGACCATGAGTGGTCACACTAGTTAGGTATATGCTGTGGCTATATCCAGTGATTCAGAGTTCATCGTATCGGGAAGTTGAGATAAGACGGTGAGACTATGGGACGTCAAGACAGGTACCTGTAAGACCATGAGTGGTCACACAGATTGAGTATATGCTGTGGCTATATCCAGTGATTCAGAGTTCATCGTATCGGGAAGTGATGATAAGACGGTGAGACTATGGGACGTCAAGACAGGTACCTGTAAGACCATGAGTGGTCATAAAAGTTCTGTATTATCTGTGGATATATCCAGTGATTCAGAGTTCGTCGTATCGGGAAGTTTAGATAAGACGGTGAGACTATGGGACGTCAAGACAGGTACCTGTAAGACCATGAGTGGTCATAAAAGTTCTGTATTATCTGTGGATATATCCAGTTATACAGAGTTCATCGTATCGGGAAGTTGAGATAAGACGGTGAGACTATGGGACGTCAAGACAGGTACCTGTAAGACCATGAGTGGTCACACAGGATCTGTATTATCTGTGGCTATATCCAGTGATTCAGAGTTCATCGTATCGGGAAGTTGAGATAAGACGGTGAGACTATGGGACGTCAAGACAGGTACCTGTAAGACCATGAGTGGTCACACTAGTTAGGTATATGCTGTGGCTATATCCAGTGATTCAGAGTTCATCGTATCGGGAAGTTGAGATAAGACGGTGAGACTATGGGACGTCAAGACAGGTACCTGTAAGACCATGAGTGGTCACACAGATTGAGTATATGCTGTGGCTATATCCAGTGATTCAGAGTTCATCGTATCGGGAAGTTGAGATAAGACGGTGAGACTATGGGACGTCAAGACAGGTACCTGTAAGATCATGAGTGGTCACACTTATTCTGTATCATCTGTGGCTATATCCAGTGATTCAGAGTTCATCGTATCGGGAAGTAGAGATAAGACGGTGAGACTATGGGACGTCAAGACAGGTACCTGTAAGATCATGAGTGGTCACACTAGTTAGGTATATGCTGTGGCTATATCCAGTGATTCAGAGTTCATCGTATCGGGAAGTGATGATAAGACGGTGAGACTATGGGACGTCAAGACAGGTACCTGTAAGACCATGAGTGGTAACACTTATTCTGTATTATCTGTGAATATATCCAGTGATTCAGAGTTCATCGTATCGGGAAGTTGAGATAAGACGGTGAGACTATGGGACGTCAAGACAGGTACCTGTAAGACCATGAGTGGTCATAAAAGTTCTGTATTATCTGTGGCTATATCCAGTGATTCAGAGTTCATCGTATCGGGAAGTTGAGATAAGACGGTGAGACTATGGGACGTCAAGACAGGTACCTGTAAGACCATGAGTGGTCATAAAAGTTCTGTATTATCTGTGGATATATCCAGTTATACAGAGTTCATCGTATCGGGAAGTTGAGATAAGACGGTGAGACTATGGGACGTCAAGACAGGTACCTGTAAGACCATGAGTGGTCACACTAGTTAGGCATATGCTGTGGCTATATCCAGTGATTCAGAGTTCATCGTATCGGGAAGTAGAGATAAGACGGTGAGACTATGGGACGTCAAGACAGGTACCTGTAAGATCATGAGTGGTCACACTAGTTAGGTATATGCTGTGGCTATATCCAGTGATTCAGAGTTCATCGTATCGGGAAGTTGAGATAAGACGGTGAGACTATGGGACGTCAAGACAGGTACCTGTAAGACCATGAGTGGTCAGAAAAGTTCTGTATTATCTGTGAATATATCCAGTGATTCAGAGTTCATCGTATCGGGAAGTTGAGATAAGACGGTGAGACTATGGGACGTCAAAACAGGTACCTGTAAGACCATGAGTGGTCACACTAGTTCTGTATTATCTGTGGATATATCCAGTTATACAGAGTTCATCGTATCGGGAAGTTGAGATAAGACGGTGAGACTATGGGACGTCAAGACAGGTACCTGTAAGACCATGAGTGGTCACACAGGATCTGTATTATCTGTGGATATATCCAGTTATTCAGAGTTCATCGTATCGGGAAGTTGAGATAAGACGGTGAGACTATGGGACGTCAAGACAGGTACCTGTAAGACCATGAGTGGTCACACAGATTGAGTATATGCTGTGGCTATATCCAGTGATTCAGAGTTCATCGTATCGGGAAGTAGAGATAAGACGGTGAGACTATGGGACGTCAAGACAGGTACCTGTAAGACCATGAGTGGTCACACAGATTGAGTATATGCTGTGGCTATATCCAGTGATTCAGAGTTCATCGTATCGGGAAGTTGAGATAAGACGGTGAGACTATGGGACGTCAAGACAGGTACCTGTAAGACCATGAGTGGTCACACAGATTGAGTATATGATGTGGCTATATCCAGTGATTCAGAGTTCATCGTATCGGGAAGTGATGATAAGACGGTGAGACTATGGGACGTCAAGACAGGTACCTGTAAGACCATGAGTGGTCATAAAAGTTCTGTATTATCTGTGGATATATCCAGTGATTCAGAGTTCATCGTATCGGGAAGTTGAGATAAGACGGTGAGACTATGGGACGTCAAGACAGGTACCTGTAAGACCATGAGTGGTCACGCTTATTCTGTATTATCTGTGAATATATCCAGTGATTCAGAGTTCATCGTATCGGGAAGTTGAGATAAGACGGTGAGACTATGGGACGTCAAGACAGGTACCTGTAAGACCATGAGTGGTAACACTTATTCTGTATTATCTGTGAATATATCCAGTGATTCAGAGTTCATCGTATCGGGAAGTTGAGATAAGACGGTGAGACTATGGGACGTCAAGACAGGTACCTGTAAGACCATGAGTGGTCACACAGATTGAGTATATGCTGTGGCTATATCCAGTGATTCAGAGTTCATCGTATCGGGAAGTTGAGATAAGACGGTGAGACTATGGGACGTCAAGACAGGTACCTGTAAGACCATGAGTGGTCACACTTATTCTGTATCATCTTTGAATATATCCAGTGATTCAGAGTTCATCGTATCGGGAAGTAGAGATAAGACGGTGAGACTATGGGACGTCAAGACAGGTACCTGTAAGACCATGAGTGGTCATAAAAGTTCTGTATTATCTGTGGATATATCCAGTTATACAGAGTTCATCGTATCGGGAAGTTGAGATAAGACGGTGAGACTATGGGACGTCAAGACAGGTACCTGTAAGACCATGAGTGGTCATAAAAGTTCTGTATTATCTGTGGATATATCCAGTTATACAGAGTTCATCGTATCGGGAAGTTTAGATAAGACGGTGAGACTATGGGACGTCAAGACAGGTACCTGTAAGACCATGAGTGGTCATAAAAGTTCTGTATTATCTGTGGATATATCCAGTTATACAGAGTTCATCGTATCGGGAAGTTGAGATAAGACGGTGAGACTATGGGACGTCAAGACAGGTACCTGTAAGACCATGAGTGGTCACACAGGATCTGTATTATCTGTGGATATATCCAGTTATTCAGAGTTCATCGTATCGGGAAGTAGAGATAAGACGGTGAGACTATGGGACGTCAAGACAGGTACCTGTAAGACCATGAGTGGTCACACAGGATCTGTATTATCTGTGGATATATCCAGTGATTCAGAGTTCATCGTATCGGGAAGTTGAGATAAGACGGTGAGACTATGGGACGTCAAGACAGGTACCTGTAAGACCATGAGTGGTCACACAGGATCTGTATTATCTGTGAATATATCCAGTGATTCAGAGTTCATCGTATCGGGAAGTTGAGATAAGACGGTGAGACTATGGGACGTCAAGACAGGTACCTGTAAGACCATGAGTGGTCACACAGGATCTGTATTATCTGTGGATATATCCAGTTATTCAGAGTTCATCGTATCGGGAAGTAGAGATAAGACGGTGAGACTATGGGACGTCAAGACAGGTACCTGTAAGACCATGAGTGGTCACACAGGATCTGTATTATCTGTGGATATATCCAGTGATTCAGAGTTCATCGTATCGGGAAGTTGAGATAAGACGGTGAGACTATGGGACGTCAAGACAGGTACCTGTAAGACCATGAAGACTTTATTATCTGTGAATATATCCAGTGATTCAGAGTTCATCGTATCGGGAAGTTGAGATAAGACGGTGAGACACGTCAAGACAGGTACCTGTAAGACCATGAGTCATAGTTCTGTATTATCTGTGGCTATATCCAGTGATTCAGAGTTCATCGTATCGGGAAGTTGAGATAAGACGGTGAGACTATGGGACGTCAAGACAGGTACCTGTAAGACCATGAGTGGTCATAAAAGTTCTGTATTATCTGTGGCTATATCCAGTGATTCAGAGTTCATCGTATCGGGAAGTGATGATAAGACGGTGACTATACGTCAAGACAGGTACCTGTCATGAGTGTAACACTTATTCTGTATTATCTGTGAATATATCCAGTGATTCAGAGTTCATCGTATCGGGAAGTTGAGATAAGACGGTGAGACTATACGTCAAGACAGGTACCTGTAAGACCATGAGTTGTCGCACAGGTTCTGTATTATCTGTGGCTATATCCAGTGATTCAGAGTTCATCGTATCGGGAAGTTGAGATAAGACGGTGAGACTATGACGTCAAGACAGGTACCTGTAAGACCATGAGTGGTCACACTAGTTGCATATGCTGTGGCTATATCCAGTGATTCAGAGTTCATCGTATCGGGAAGTTTAGATAAGACGGTGAGACTATGGGACGTCAAGACAGGTACCTGTAAGACCATGAGTGGTCATAAAAGTTCTGTATTATCGATATATCCAGTTATACAGAGTTCATCGTATCGGGAAGTTGAGATAAGACGGTGAGACTATGGGACGTCAAGACAGGTACCTGTAAGACCATGAGTGGTCACACAGGATCTGTATTATCTGTGGATATATCCAGTTATTCAGAGTTCATCGTATCGGGAAGTAGAGATAAGACGGTGAGACTATGGGACGTCAAGACAGGTACCTGTAAGACCATGAGTGGTAACACTTATTCTGTATTATCTGTGAATATATCCAGTGATTCAGAGTTCATCGTATCGGGAAGTTGAGATAAGACGGTGAGACTATGGGACGTCAAGACAGGTACCTGTAAGACCATGAGTGGTCACACAGATTGAGTATATGCTGTGGCTATATCCAGTGATTCAGAGTTCATCGTATCGGGAAGTAGAGATAAGACGGTGAGACTATGGGACGTCAAGACAGGTACCTGTAAGACCATGAGTGGTCACACAGATTGAGTATATGCTGTGGCTATATCCAGTGATTCAGAGTTCATCGTATCGGGAAGTTGAGATAAGACGGTGAGACTATGGGACGTCAAGACAGGTACCTGTAAGACCATGAGTGGTCACACAGGATCTGTATTATCTGTGGATATATCCAGTTATTCAGAGTTCATCGTATCGGGAAGTAGAGATAAGACGGTGAGACTATGGGACGTCAAGACAGGTACCTGTAAGACCATGAGTGGTCACACAGGATCTGTATTATCTGTGGATATATCCAGTGATTCAGAGTTCATCGTATCGGGAAGTTGAGATAAGACGGTGAGACTATGGGACGTCAAGACAGGTACCTGTAAGACCATGAGTGGTCACGCTTATTCTTTATTATCTGTGAATATATCCAGTGATTCAGAGTTCATCGTATCGGGAAGTTGAGATAAGACGGTGAGACTATGGGACGTCAAGACAGGTACCTGTAAGACCATGAGTGGTCATAAAAGTTCTGTATTATCTGTGGATATATCCAGTGATTCAGAGTTCATCGTATCGGGAAGTTGAGATAAGACGGTGAGACTATGGGACGTCAAGACAGGTACCTGTAAGACCATGAGTGGTCACGCTTATTCTGTATTATCTGTGAATATATCCAGTGATTCAGAGTTCATCGTATCGGGAAGTTGAGATAAGACGGTGAGACTATGGGACGTCAAGACAGGTACCTGTAAGACCATGAGTGGTCACACAGATTGAGTATATGCTGTGGCTATATCCAGTGATTCAGAGTTCATCGTATCGGGAAGTAGAGATAAGACGGTGAGACTATGGGACGTCAAGACAGGTACCTGTAAGACCATGAGTGGTCACACAGATTGAGTATATGCTGTGGCTATATCCAGTGATTCAGAGTTCATCGTATCGGGAAGTTGAGATAAGACGGTGAGACTATGGGACGTCAAGACAGGTACCTGTAAGACCATGAGTGGTCACACAGATTGAGTATATGCTGTGGCTATATCCAGTGATTCAGAGTTCATCGTATCGGGAAGTTTAGATAAGACGGTGAGACTATGGGACGTCAAGACAGGTACCTGTAAGACCATGAGTGGTCACACAGATTGAGTATATGCTGTGGCTATATCCAGTGATTCAGAGTTCATCGTATCGGGAAGTGATGATAAGACGGTGAGACTATGGGACGTCAAGACAGGTACCTGTAAAACCATGAGTGGTCATAAAAGTTCTGTATTATCTGTGGATATATCCAGTTATACAGAGTTCATCGTATCGGGAAGTTTAGATAAGACGGTGAGACTATGGGACGTCAAGACAGGTACCTGTAAGACCATGAGTGGTCATAAAAGTTCTGTATTATCTGTGGATATATCCAGTTATACAGAGTTCATCGTATCGGGAAGTTTAGATAAGACGGTGAGACTATGGGACGTCAAGACAGGTACCTGTAAGACCATGAGTGGTCATAAAAGTTCTGTATTATCTGTGGATATATCCAGTTATACAGAGTTCATCGTATCGGGAAGTTGAGATAAGACGGTGAGACTATGGGACGTCAAGACAGGTACCTGTAAGACCATGAGTGGTCACACAGATTGAGTATATGCTGTGGATATATCCAGTTATTCAGAGTTCATCGTATCGGGAAGTAGAGATAAGACGGTGAGACTATGGGACGTCAAGACAGGTACCTGTAAAACCATGAGTGGTCATAAAAGTTCTGTATTATCTGTGGATATATCCAGTTATACAGAGTTCATCGTATCGGGAAGTTTAGATAAGACGGTGAGACTATGGGACGTCAAGACAGGTACCTGTAAGACCATGAGTGGTCATAAAAGTTCTGTATTATCTGTGGATATATCCAGTTATACAGAGTTCATCGTATCGGGAAGTTGAGATAAGACGGTGAGACTATGGGACGTCAAGACAGGTACCTGTAAGATCATGAGTGGTCACACTAGTTAGGTATATGCTGTGGCTATATCCAGTGATTCAGAGTTCATCGTATCGGGAAGTAGAGATAAGACGGTGAGACTATGGGACGTCAAGACAGGTACCTGTAAGACCATGAGTGGTCACACAGATTGAGTATATGCTGTGGCTATATCCAGTTATACAGAGTTCATCGTATCGGGAAGTGATGATAAGACGGTGAGACTATGGGACGTCAAGACAGGTACCTGTAAGACCATGAGTGGTCATAAAAGTTCTGTATTATCTGTGGATATATCCAGTTATACAGAGTTCATCGTATCGGGAAGTTGAGATAAGACGGTGAGACTATGGGACGTCAAGACAGGTACCTGTAAGACCATGAGTGGTCACACTTATTCTGTATCATCTTTGAATATATCCAGTGATTCAGAGTTCATCGTATCGGGAAGTAGAGATAAGACGGTGAGACTATGGGACGTCAAGACAGGTACCTGTAAGACCATGAGTGGTCATAAAAGTTCTGTATTATCTGTGGATATATCCAGTTATACAGAGTTCATCGTATCGGGAAGTAGAGATAAGACGGTGAGACTATGGGACGTCAAGACAGGTACCTGTAAGACCATGAGTGGTCATAAAAGTTCTGTATTATCTGTGGCTATATCCAGTGATTCAGAGTTCATCGTATCGGGAAGTTGAGATAAGACGGTGAGACTATGGGACGTCAAGACAGGTACCTGTAAGACCATGAGTGGTCATAAAAGTTCTGTATTATCTGTGGCTATATCCAGTGATTCAGAGTTCATCGTATCGGGAAGTTTAGATAAGACGGTGAGACTATGGGACGTCAAGACAGGTACCTGTAAGACCATGAGTGGTAACACTTATTCTGTATTATCTGTGAATATATCCAGTGATTCAGAGTTCATCGTATCGGGAAGTTGAGATAAGACGGTGAGACTATGGGACGTCAAGACAGGTACCTGTAAGACCATGAGTGGTCATAAAAGTTCTGTATTATCTGTGGATATATCCAGTTATACAGAGTTCATCGTATCGGGAAGTTTAGATAAGACGGTGAGACTATGGGACGTCAAGACAGGTACCTGTAAGACCATGAGTGGTCACACTTATTCTGTATCATCTTTGAATATATCCAGTGATTCAGAGTTCATCGTATCGGGAAGTTGAGATAAGACGGTGAGACTATGGGACGTCAAGACAGGTACCTGTAAGACCATGAGTGGTCATAAAAGTTCTGTATTATCTGTGGATATATCCAGTTATACAGAGTTCATCGTATCGGGAAGTTGAGATAAGACGGTGAGACTATGGGACGTCAAGACAGGTACCTGTAAGACCATGAGTGGTCATAAAAGTTCTGTATTATCTGTGGATATATCCAGTGATTCAGAGTTCGTCGTATCGGGAAGTTTAGATAAGACGGTGAGACTATGGGACGTCAAGACAGGTACCTGTAAGACCATGAGTGGTCACACTTATTCTGTATCATCTGTGGCTATATCCAGTGATTCAGAGTTCATCGTATCGGGAAGTGATGATAAGACGGTGAGACTATGGGACGTCAAGACAGGTACCTGTAAGACCATGAGTGGTAACACTTATTCTGTATTATCTGTGAATATATCCAGTGATTCAGAGTTCATCGTATCGGGAAGTTGAGATAAGACGGTGAGACTATGGGACGTCAAGACAGGTACCTGTAAGACCATGAGTGGTCATAAAAGTTCTGTATTATCTGTGGATATATCCAGTTATACAGAGTTCATCGTATCGGGAAGTTGAGATAAGACGGTGAGACTATGGGACGTCAAGACAGGTACCTGTAAGACCATGAGTGGTCATAAAAGTTCTGTATTATCTGTGGATATATCCAGTGATTCAGAGTTCGTCGTATCGGGAAGTTTAGATAAGACGGTGAGACTATGGGACGTCAAGACAGGTACCTGTAAGACCATGAGTGGTCACACTTATTCTGTATCATCTGTGGCTATATCCAGTGATTCAGAGTTCATCGTATCGGGAAGTGATGATAAGACGGTGAGACTATGGGACGTCAAGACAGGTACCTGTAAGACCATGAGTGGTAACACTTATTCTGTATTATCTGTGGATATATCCAGTGATTCAGAGTTCATCGTATCGGGAAGTTGAGATAAGACGGTGAGACTATGGGACGTCAAGACAGGTACCTGTAAGACCATGAGTGGTCACACTTATTCTGTATCATCTGTGGCTATATCCAGTGATTCAGAGTTCATCGTATCGGGAAGTAGAGATAAGACGGTGAGACTATGGGACGTCAAGACAGGTACCTGTAAGACCATGAGTGGTCACACAGATTGAGTATATGCTGTGGCTATATCCAGTTATACAGAGTTCATCGTATCGGGAAGTGATGATAAGACGGTGAGACTATGGGACGTCAAGACAGGTACCTGTAAGACCATGAGTGGTCACACTTATTCTGTATCATCTTTGAATATATCCAGTTATACAGAGTTCATCGTATCGGGAAGTTTAGATAAGACGGTGAGACTATGGGACGTCAAGACAGGTACCTGTAAGACCATGAGTGGTCACACTTATTCTGTATCATCTGTAGCTATATCCAGTGATTCAGAGTTCATCGTATCGGGAAGTTTAGATAAGACGGTGAGACTATGGGACGTCAAGACAGGTACCTGTAAGACCATGAGTGGTAACACTTATTCTGTATTATCTGTGAATATATCCAGTGATTCAGAGTTCATCGTATCGGGAAGTTGAGATAAGACGGTGAGACTATGGGACGTCAAGACAGGTACCTGTAAGACCATGAGTGGTCATAAAAGTTCTGTATTATCTGTGGATATATCCAGTTATACAGAGTTCATCGTATCGGGAAGTAGAGATAAGACGGTGAGACTATGGGACGTCAAGACAGGTACCTGTAAGACCATGAGTGGTCACACTTATTCTGTATTATCTGTGAATATATCCAGTGATTCAGAGTTCGTCGTATCGGGAAGTTTAGATAAGACGGTGAGACTATGGGACGTCAAGACAGGTACCTGTAAGACCATGAGTGGTCATAAAAGTTCTGTATTATCTGTGGATATATCCAGTGATTCAGAGTTCATCGTATCGGGAAGTTGAGATAAGACGGTGAGACTATGGGACGTCAAGACAGGTACCTGTAAGACCATGAGTGGTCACACTTATTCTGTATCATCTGTGGCTATATCCAGTGATTCAGAGTTCATCGTATCGGGAAGTAGAGATAAGACGGTGAGACTATGGGACGTCAAGACAGGTACCTGTAAGACCATGAGTGGTCACACAGATTGAGTATATGCTGTGGCTATATCCAGTTATACAGAGTTCATCGTATCGGGAAGTGATGATAAGACGGTGAGACTATGGGACGTCAAGACAGGTACCTGTAAGACCATGAGTGGTCATAAAAGTTCTGTATTATCTGTGGATATATCCAGTGATTCAGAGTTCGTCGTATCGGGAAGTTTAGATAAGACGGTGAGACTATGGGACGTCAAGACAGGTACCTGTAAGACCATGAGTGGTCATAAAAGTTCTGTATTATCTGTGGCTATATCCAGTGATTCAGAGTTCATCGTATCGGGAAGTTGAGATAAGACGGTGAGACTATGGGACGTCAAGACAGGTACCTGTAAGACCATGAGTGGTCATAAAAGTTCTGTATTATCTGTGGCTATATCCAGTGATTCAGAGTTCATCGTATCGGGAAGTGATGATAAGACGGTGAGACTATGGGACGTCAAGACAGGTACCTGTAAGACCATGAGTGGTAACACTTATTCTGTATTATCTGTGAATATATCCAGTGATTCAGAGTTCATCGTATCGGGAAGTTGAGATAAGACGGTGAGACTATGGGACGTCAAGACAGGTACCTGTAAGACCATGAGTGGTCATAAAAGTTCTGTATTATCTGTGGATATATCCAGTTATACAGAGTTCATCGTATCGGGAAGTAGAGATAAGACGGTGAGACTATGGGACGTCAAGACAGGTACCTGTAAGACCATGAGTGGTCACACTTATTCTGTATCATCTTTGAATATATCCAGTGATTCAGAGTTCATCGTATCGGGAAGTAGAGATAAGACGGTGAGACTATGGGACGTCAAGACAGGTACCTGTAAGACCATGAGTGGTCATAAAAGTTCTGTATTATCTGTGGATATATCCAGTTATACAGAGTTCATCGTATCGGGAAGTTGAGATAAGACGGTGAGACTATGGGACGTCAAGACAGGTACCTGTAAGACCATGAGTGGTCATAAAAGTTCTGTATTATCTGTGGCTATATCCAGTGATTCAGAGTTCATCGTATCGGGAAGTTGAGATAAGACGGTGAGACTATGGGACGTCAAGACAGGTACCTGTAAGACCATGAGTGGTCATAAAAGTTCTGTATTATCTGTGGCTATATCCAGTGATTCAGAGTTCATCGTATCGGGAAGTTGAGATAAGACGGTGAGACTATGGGACGTCAAGACAGGTACCTGTAAGACCATGAGTGGTCATAAAAGTTCTGTATTATCTGTGGATATATCCAGTTATACAGAGTTCATCGTATCGGGAAGTAGAGATAAGACGGTGAGACTATGGGACGTCAAGACAGGTACCTGTAAGACCATGAGTGGTCACACTTATTCTGTATCATCTTTGAATATATCCAGTGATTCAGAGTTCGTCGTATCGGGAAGTTTAGATAAGACGGTGAGACTATGGGACGTCAAGACAGGTACCTGTAAGACCATGAGTGGTCACACAGATTGAGTATATGCTGTGGCTATATCCAGTGATTCAGAGTTCATCGTATCGGGAAGTGATGATAAGACGGTGAGACTATGGGACGTCAAGACAGGTACCTGTAAGACCATGAGTGGTCATAAAAGTTCTGTATTATCTGTGGATATATCCAGTGATTCAGAGTTCATCGTATCGGGAAGTTTAGATAAGACGGTGAGACTATGGGACGTCAAGACAGGTACCTGTAAGACCATGAGTGGTCACACAGATTGAGTATATGCTGTGGCTATATCCAGTTATACAGAGTTCATCGTATCGGGAAGTTGAGATAAGACGGTGAGACTATGGGACGTCAAGACAGGTACCTGTAAGACCATGAGTGGTCATAAAAGTTCTGTATCTTCTTTGAATATATCCAGTTATACAGAGTTCATCGTATCGGGAAGTAGAGATAAGACGGTGAGACTATGGGACGTCAAGACAGGTACCTGTAAGACCATGAGTGGTCACACTTATTCTGTATCATCTGTGGCTATATCCAGTGATTCAGAGTTCATCGTATCGGGAAGTTTAGATAAGACGGTGAGACTATGGGACGTCAAGACAGGTACCTGTAAGACCATGAGTGGTCACACTTATTCTGTATCATCTTTGAATATATCCAGTGATTCAGAGTTCATCGTATCGGGAAGTTGAGATAAGACGGTGAGACTATGGGACGTCAAGACAGGTACCTGTAAGACCATGAGTGGTCATAAAAGTTCTGTATTATCTGTGGATATATCCAGTTATACAGAGTTCATCGTATCGGGAAGTAGAGATAAGACGGTGAGACTATGGGACGTCAAGACAGGTACCTGTAAGACCATGAGTGGTCACACTTATTCTGTATTATCTGTGAATATATCCAGTGATTCAGAGTTCGTCGTATCGGGAAGTTTAGATAAGACGGTGAGACTATGGGACGTCAAGACAGGTACCTGTAAGACCATGAGTGGTCATAAAAGTTCTGTATTATCTGTGGATATATCCAGTGATTCAGAGTTCATCGTATCGGGAAGTTGAGATAAGACGGTGAGACTATGGGACGTCAAGACAGGTACCTGTAAGACCATGAGTGGTCACACTTATTCTGTATCATCTGTGGCTATATCCAGTGATTCAGAGTTCATCGTATCGGGAAGTAGAGATAAGACGGTGAGACTATGGGACGTCAAGACAGGTACCTGTAAGACCATGAGTGGTCACACAGATTGAGTATATGCTGTGGCTATATCCAGTTATACAGAGTTCATCGTATCGGGAAGTGATGATAAGACGGTGAGACTATGGGACGTCAAGACAGGTACCTGTAAGACCATGAGTGGTCATAAAAGTTCTGTATTATCTGTGGATATATCCAGTGATTCAGAGTTCGTCGTATCGGGAAGTTTAGATAAGACGGTGAGACTATGGGACGTCAAGACAGGTACCTGTAAGACCATGAGTGGTCATAAAAGTTCTGTATTATCTGTGGCTATATCCAGTGATTCAGAGTTCATCGTATCGGGAAGTTGAGATAAGACGGTGAGACTATGGGACGTCAAGACAGGTACCTGTAAGACCATGAGTGGTCATAAAAGTTCTGTATTATCTGTGGCTATATCCAGTGATTCAGAGTTCATCGTATCGGGAAGTGATGATAAGACGGTGAGACTATGGGACGTCAAGACAGGTACCTGTAAGACCATGAGTGGTAACACTTATTCTGTATTATCTGTGAATATATCCAGTGATTCAGAGTTCATCGTATCGGGAAGTTGAGATAAGACGGTGAGACTATGGGACGTCAAGACAGGTACCTGTAAGACCATGAGTGGTCATAAAAGTTCTGTATTATCTGTGGATATATCCAGTTATACAGAGTTCATCGTATCGGGAAGTAGAGATAAGACGGTGAGACTATGGGACGTCAAGACAGGTACCTGTAAGACCATGAGTGGTCACACTTATTCTGTATCATCTTTGAATATATCCAGTGATTCAGAGTTCATCGTATCGGGAAGTAGAGATAAGACGGTGAGACTATGGGACGTCAAGACAGGTACCTGTAAGACCATGAGTGGTCACACTTATTCTGTATCGTATCTGTGGCTATGGGAGTGGTCATAAAAGTTCATCTGTGGATATATCCAGTTATACAGAGTTCATCGTATCGGGAAGTTGAGATAAGACGGTGAGACTATGGGACGTCAAGACAGGTACCTGTAAGACCATGAGTGGTCACACAGATTGAGTATATGCTGTGGCTATATCCAGTTATACAGAGTTCATCGTATCGGGAAGTTGAGATAAGACGGTGAGACTATGGGACGTCAAGACAGGTACCTGTAAGACCATGAGTGGTCATAAAAGTTCTGTATTATCTGTGGCTATATCCAGTGATTCAGAGTTCATCGTATCGGGAAGTGATGATAAGACGGTGAGACTATGGGACGTCAAGACAGGTACCTGTAAGACCATGAGTGGTAACACTTATTCTGTATTATCTGTGAATATATCCAGTGATTCAGAGTTCATCGTATCGGAAAGTTTAGATAAGACGGTGAGACTATGGGACGTCAAGACAGGTACCTGTAAGACCATGAGTGGTCACACTTATTCTGTATTATCTGTGGATATATCCAGTTATACAGAGTTCATCGTATCGGGAAGTAGAGATAAGACGGTGAGACTATGGGACGTCAAGACAGGTACCTGTAAGACCATGAGTGGTCACACTTATTCTGTATCATCTGTGAATATATCCAGTGATTCAGAGTTCATCGTATCGGGAAGTTGAGATAAGACGGTGAGACTATGGGACGTCAAGACAGGTACCTGTAAGACCATGAGTGGTCATAAAAGTTCTGTATTATCTGTGGATATATCCAGTTATACAGAGTTCATCGTATCGGGAAGTAGAGATAAGACGGTGAGACTATGGGACGTCAAGACAGGTACCTGTAAGACCATGAGTGGTCACACTTATTCTGTATCATCTTTGAATATATCCAGTTATACAGAGTTCATCGTTTCGGGAAGTTTAGATAAGACGGTGAGACTATGGGACGTCAAGACAGGTACCTGTAAGACCATGAGTGGTCACACTTATTCTGTATCATCTGTGGCTATATCCAGTGATTCAGAGTTCATCGTATCGGGAAGTTTAGATAAGACGGTGAGACTATGGGACGTCAAGACAGGTACCTGTAAGACCATGAGTGGTAACACTTATTCTGTATTATCTGTGGCTATATCCAGTGATTCAGAGTTCATCGTATCGGGAAGTTGAGATAAGACGGTGAGACTATGGGACGTCAAGACAGGTACCTGTAAGACCATGAGTGGTCACACTTATTCTGTATCATCTGTGGCTATATCCAGTGATTCAGAGTTCATCGTATCGGGAAGTTGAGATAAGACGGTGAGACTATGGGACGTCAAGACAGGTACCTGTAAGACCATGAGTGGTCACACAGATTGAGTATATGCTGTGGCTATATCCAGTTATACAGAGTTCATCGTATCGGGAAGTGATGATAAGACGGTGAGACTATGGGACGTCAAGACAGGTACCTGTAAGACCATGAGTGGTCACACTTATTCTGTATCATCTTTGAATATATCCAGTTATACAGAGTTCATCGTATCGGGAAGTTTAGATAAGACGGTGAGACTATGGGACGTCAAGACAGGTACCTGTAAGACCATGAGTGGTCACACAGATTGAGTATATGCTGTGGCTATATCCAGTTATACAGAGTTCATCGTATCGGGAAGTGATGATAAGACGGTGAGACTATGGGACGTCAAGACAGGTACCTGTAAGACCATGAGTGGTCACACAGATTGAGTATATGCTGTGGCTATATCCAGTTATACAGAGTTCATCGTATCGGGAAGTGATGATAAGACGGTGAGACTATGGGACGTCAAGACAGGTACCTTTAAGACCATGAGTGGTCACACTTATTCTGTATCATCTTTGAATATATCCAGTTATACAGAGTTCATCGTATCGGGAAGTTTAGATAAGACGGTGAGACTATGGGACGTCAAGACAGGTACCTGTAAGACCATGAGTGGTCACACAGATTGAGTATATGCTGTGGCTATATCCAGTTATACAGAGTTCATCGTATCGGGAAGTTTAGATAAGACGGTGAGACTATGGGACGTCAAGACAGGTACCTGTAAGACCATGAGTGGTCACACTTATTCTGTATCATCTGTGGCTATATCCAGTGATTCAGAGTTCATCGTATCGGGAAGTTTAGATAAGACGGTGAGACTATGGGACGTCAAGACAGGTACCTGTAAGACCATGAGTGGTAACACTTATTCTGTATTATCTGTGAATATATCCAGTGATTCAGAGTTCATCGTATCGGAAAGTGATGATAAGACGGTGAGACTATGGGACGTCAAGACAGGTACCTGTAAGACCATGAGTGGTCATAAAAGTTCTGTATTATCTGTGGATATATCCAGTTATACAGAGTTCATCGTATCGGGAAGTAGAGATAAGACGGTGAGACTATGGGACGTCAAGACAGGTACCTGTAAGACCATGAGTGGTCACACTTATTCTGTATCATCTGTGGCTATATCCAGTGATTCAGAGTTCATCGTATCGGGAAGTTGAGATAAGACGGTGAGACTATGGGACGTCAAGACAGGTACCTGTAAGACCATGAGTGGTCACACAGATTGAGTATATGCTGTGGCTATATCCAGTTATACAGAGTTCATCGTATCGGGAAGTGATGATAAGACGGTGAGACTATGGGACGTCAAGACAGGTACCTGTAAGACCATGAGTGGTCACACTTATTCTGTATCATCTTTGAATATATCCAGTTATACAGAGTTCATCGTATCGGGAAGTTTAGATAAGACGGTGAGACTATGGGACGTCAAGACAGGTACCTGTAAGACCATGAGTGGTCACACAGATTGAGTATATGCTGTGGCTATATCCAGTTATACAGAGTTCATCGTATCGGGAAGTAGAGATAAGACGGTGAGACTATGGGACGTCAAGACAGGTACCTGTAAGACCATGAGTGGTCACACAGATTGAGTATATGCTGTGGCTATATCCAGTTATACAGAGTTCATCGTATCGGGAAGTGATGATAAGACGGTGAGACTATGGGACGTCAAGACAGGTACCTGTAAGACCATGAGTGGTCACACTTATTCTGTATCATCTTTGAATATATCCAGTTATACAGAGTTCATCGTATCGGGAAGTTTAGATAAGACGGTGAGACTATGGGACGTCAAGACAGGTACCTGTAAGACCATGAGTGGTCACACAGATTGAGTATATGCTGTGGCTATATCCAGTTATACAGAGTTCATCGTATCGGGAAGTGATGATAAGACGGTGAGACTATGGGACGTCAAGACAGGTACCTGTAAGACCATGAGTGGTCATAAAAGTTCTGTATTATCTGTGGATATATCCAGTGATTCAGAGTTCGTCGTATCGGGAAGTTTAGATAAGACGGTGAGACTATGGGACGTCAAGACAGGTACCTGTAAGACCATGAGTGGTCACACTTATTCTGTATCATCTGTGGCTATATCCAGTGATTCAGAGTTCATCGTATCGGGAAGTTGAGATAAGACGGTGAGACTATGGGACGTCAAGACAGGTACCTGTAAGACCATGAGTGGTCATAAAAGTTCTGTATCATCTGTGGCTATATCCAGTGATTCAGAGTTCATCGTATCGGGAAGTGATGATAAGACGGTGAGACTATGGGACGTCAAGACAGGTACCTGTAAGACCATGAGTGGTCACACAGATTGAGTATATGCAGTGGCTATATCCAGTGATTCAGAGTTCATCGTATCGGGAAGTTGAGATAAGACGGTGAGACTATGGGACGTCAAGACAGGTACCTGTAAGACCATGAGTGGTCATAAAAGTTCTGTATTATCTGTGGATATATCCAGTTATACAGAGTTCATCGTATCGGGAAGTGATGATAAGACGGTGAGACTATGGGACGTCAAGACAGGTACCTGTAAGACCATGAGTGGTCATAAAAGTTCTGTATTATCTGTGGCTATATCCAGTGATTCAGAGTTCATCGTATCGGGAAGTGATGATAAGACGGTGAGACTATGGGACGTCAAGACAGGTACCTGTAAGACCATGAGTGGTCATAAAAGTTCAGTATTATCTGTGGCTATATCCAGTGATTCAGAGTTCATCGTATCGGGAAGTAGAGATAAGACGGTGAGACTATGGGACGTCAAGACAGGTACCTGTAAGACCATGAGTGGTCACACTTATTCTGTATCATCTTTGAATATATCCAGTGATTCAGAGTTCATCGTATCGGGAAGTAGAGATAAGACGGTGAGACTATGGGACGTCAAGACAGGTACCTGTAAGACCATGAGTGGTCATAAAAGTTCTGTATTATCTGTGGATATATCCAGTTATACAGAGTTCATCGTATCGGGAAGTAGAGATAAGACGGTGAGACTATGGGACGTCAAGACAGGTACCTGTAAGACCATGAGTGGTCACACTTATTCTGTATCATCTTTGAATATATCCAGTTATACAGAGTTCATCGTTTCGGGAAGTTTAGATAAGACGGTGAGACTATGGGACGTCAAGACAGGTACCTGTAAGACCATGAGTGGTCACACTTATTCTGTATCATCTGTGGCTATATCCAGTGATTCAGAGTTCATCGTATCGGGAAGTTTAGATAAGACGGTGAGACTATGGGACGTCAAGACAGGTACCTGTAAGACCATGAGTGGTAACACTTATTCTGTATTATCTGTGAATATATCCAGTGATTCAGAGTTCATCGTATCGGGAAGTTGAGATAAGACGGTGAGACTATGGGACGTCAAGACAGGTACCTGTAAGACCATGAGTGGTCATAAAAGTTCTGTATTATCTGTGGATATATCCAGTTATACAGAGTTCATCGTATCGGGAAGTAGAGATAAGACGGTGAGACTATGGGACGTCAAGACAGGTACCTGTAAGACCATGAGTGGTCACACTTATTCTGTATCATCTTTGAATATATCCAGTGATTCAGAGTTCGTCGTATCGGGAAGTTTAGATAAGACGGTGAGACTATGGGACGTCAAGACAGGTACCTGTAAGACCATGAGTGGTCATAAAAGTTCTGTATTATCTGTGGATATATCCAGTGATTCAGAGTTCATCGTATCGGGAAGTTGAGATAAGACGGTGAGACTATGGGACGTCAAGACAGGTACCTGTAAGACCATGAGTGGTCACACTTATTCTGTATCATCTGTGGCTATATCCAGTGATTCAGAGTTCATCGTATCGGGAAGTAGAGATAAGACGGTGAGACTATGGGACGTCAAGACAGGTACCTGTAAGACCATGAGTGGTCACACAGATTGAGTATATGCTGTGGCTATATCCAGTTATACAGAGTTCATCGTATCGGGAAGTGATGATAAGACGGTGAGACTATGGGACGTCAAGACAGGTACCTGTAAGACCATGAGTGGTCATAAAAGTTCTGTATTATCTGTGGATATATCCAGTGATTCAGAGTTCGTCGTATCGGGAAGTTTAGATAAGACGGTGAGACTATGGGACGTCAAGACAGGTACCTGTAAGACCATGAGTGGTCACACTTATTCTGTATCATCTGTGGCTATATCCAGTGATTCAGAGTTCATCGTATCGGGAAGTTTAGATAAGACGGTGAGACTATGGGACGTCAAGACAGGTACCTGTAAGACCATGAGTGGTCACACTTATTCTGTATCATCTGTGGCTATATCCAGTGATTCAGAGTTCATCGTATCGGGAAGTAGAGATAAGACGGTGAGACTATGGGACGTCAAGACAGGTACCTGTAAGACCATGAGTGGTAACACTTATTCTGTATTATCTGTGAATATATCCAGTGATTCAGAGTTCATCGTATCGGGAAGTTGAGATAAGACGGTGAGACTATGGGACGTCAAGACAGGTACCTGTAAGACCATGAGTGGTCATAAAAGTTCTGTATCATCTGTGGCTATATCCAGTGATTCAGAGTTCATCGTATCGGGAAGTGATGATAAGACGGTGAGACTATGGGACGTCAAGACAGGTACCTGTAAGACCATGAGTGGTCACACAGATTGAGTATATGCAGTGGCTATATCCAGTGATTCAGAGTTCATCGTATCGGGAAGTTGAGATAAGACGGTGAGACTATGGGACGTCAAGACAGGTACCTGTAAGACCATGAGTGGTCATAAAAGTTCTGTATTATCTGTGGATATATCCAGTTATACAGAGTTCATCGTATCGGGAAGTGATGATAAGACGGTGAGACTATGGGACGTCAAGACAGGTACCTGTAAGACCATGAGTGGTCATAAAAGTTCTGTATTATCTGTGGCTATATCCAGTGATTCAGAGTTCATCGTATCGGGAAGTGATGATAAGACGGTGAGACTATGGGACGTCAAGACAGGTACCTGTAAGACCATGAGTGGTCATAAAAGTTCAGTATTATCTGTGGCTATATCCAGTGATTCAGAGTTCATCGTATCGGGAAGTTTAGATAAGACGGTGAGACTATGGGACGTCAAGACAGGTACCTGTAAGACCATGAGTGGTAACACTTATTCTGTATTATCTGTGAATATATCCAGTGATTCAGAGTTCATCGTATCGGGAAGTTGAGATAAGACGGTGAGACTATGGGACGTCAAGACAGGTACCTGTAAGACCATGAGTGGTCATAAAAGTTCTGTATCATCTGTGGCTATATCCAGTGATTCAGAGTTCATCGTATCGGGAAGTGATGATAAGACGGTGAGACTATGGGACGTCAAGACAGGTACCTGTAAGACCATGAGTGGTCACACAGATTGAGTATATGCAGTGGCTATATCCAGTGATTCAGAGTTCATCGTATCGGGAAGTTGAGATAAGACGGTGAGACTATGGGACGTCAAGACAGGTACCTGTAAGACCATGAGTGGTCATAAAAGTTCTGTATTATCTGTGGATATATCCAGTTATACAGAGTTCATCGTATCGGGAAGTGATGATAAGACGGTGAGACTATGGGACGTCAAGACAGGTACCTGTAAGACCATGAGTGGTCATAAAAGTTCTGTATTATCTGTGGCTATATCCAGTGATTCAGAGTTCATCGTATCGGGAAGTTTAGATAAGACGGTGAGACTATGGGACGTCAAGACAGGTACCTGTAAGACCATGAGTGGTCACACTTATTCTGTATCATCTGTGGCTATATCCAGTGATTCAGAGTTCATCGTATCGGGAAGTGATGATAAGACGGTGAGACTATGGGACGTCAAGACAGGTACCTGTAAGACCATGAGTGGTAACACTTATTCTGTATTATCTGTGAATATATCCAGTGATTCAGAGTTCATCGTATCGGGAAGTTGAGATAAGACGGTGAGACTATGGGACGTCAAGACAGGTACCTGTAAGACCATGAGTTGTCGCACAGGTTCTGTATTATCTGTGGCTATATCCAGTGATTCAGAGATCATCGTATCGGGAAGTAGAGATAAGACGGTGAGACTATGGGACGTCAAGACAGGTACCTGTAAGACCATGAGTGGTCACACAGATTGAGTATATGCTGTGGCAATATCCAGTGATTCAGAGTTCATCGTATCGGAAAGTTTAGATAAGACGGTGAGACTATGGGACGTCAAGACAGGTACCTGTAAGACCATGAGTGGTCACACAGATTGAGTATATGCTGTGAATATATCCAGTGATTCAGAGTTCATCGTATCGGGAAGTTGAGATAAGACGGTGAGACTATGGGACGTCAAGACAGGTACCTGTAAGACCATGAGTGGTCATAAAAGTTCTGTATTATCTGTGGATATATCCAGTGATTCAGAGTTCATCGTATCGGGAAGTGATGATAAGACGGTGAGACTATGGGACGTCAAGACAGGTACCTGTAAGACCATGAGTTGTCGCACAGGTTCTGTATTATCTGTGGCTATATCCAGTGATTCAGAGATCATCGTATCGGGAAGTGATGATAAGACGGTGAGACTATGGGACGTCAAGACAGGTACCTGTAAGACCATGAGTGGTCATAAAAGTTCTGTATTATCTGTGGCTATATCCAGTGATTCAGAGTTCATCGTATCGGGAAGTTGAGATAAGACGGTGAGACTATGGGACGTCAAGACAGGTACCTGTAAGACCATGAGTGGTCATAAAAGTTCTGTATTATCTGTGGATATATCCAGTTATACAGAGTTCATCGTATCGGGAAGTGATGATAAGACGGTGAGACTATGGGACGTCAAGACAGGTACCTGTAAGACCATGAGTGGTCATAAAAGTTCTGTATTATCTGTGGATATATCCAGTGATTCAGAGTTCATCGTATCGGGAAGTTTAGATAAGACGGTGAGACTATGGGACGTCAAGACAGGTACCTGTAAGACCATGAGTGGTCACACTAGTTAGGTATATGCTGTGGCTATATCCAGTGATTCAGAGTTCATCGTATCGGGAAGTTTAGATAAGACGGTGAGACTATGGGACGTCAAGACAGGTACCTGTAAGACCATGAGTGGTCATAAAAGTTCTGTATTATCTGTGGATATATCCAGTTATACAGAGTTCATCGTATCGGAAAGTTTAGATAAGACGGTGAGACTATGGGACGTCAAGACAGGTACCTGTAAGACCATGAGTGGTCACACAGATTGAGTATATGCTGTGAATATATCCAGTGATTCAGAGTTCATCGTATCGGGAAGTTGAGATAAGACGGTGAGACTATGGGACGTCAAGACAGGTACCTGTAAGACCATGAGTGGTCATAAAAGTTCTGTATTATCTGTGGATATATCCAGTGATTCAGAGTTCATCGTATCGGGAAGTTGAGATAAGACGGTGAGACTATGGGACGTCAAGACAGGTACCTGTAAGACCATGAGTGGTCACACTAGTTAGGTATATGCTGTGGCTATATCCAGTGATTCAGAGTTCATCGTATCGGGAAGTTTAGATAAGACGGTGAGACTATGGGACGTCAAGACAGGTACCTGTAAGACCATGAGTGGTCACACTTATTCTGTATCATCTGTGGCTATATCCAGTGATTCAGAGTTCATCGTATCGGGAAGTTGAGATAAGACGGTGAGACTATGGGACGTCAAGACAGGTACCTGTAAGACCATGAGTGGTCACACTAGTTAGGTATATGCTGTGGCTATATCCAGTGATTCAGAGTTCATCGTATCGGGAAGTTGAGATAAGACGGTGAGACTATGGGACGTCAAGACAGGTACCTGTAAGACCATGAGTGGTCACACAGATTGAGTATATGCTGTGGCTATATCCAGTGATTCAGAGTTCATCGTATCGGGAAGTTGAGATAAGACGGTGAGACTATGGGACGTCAAGACAGGTACCTGTAAGACCATGAGTGGTCACACTAGTTAGGTATATGCTGTGGCTATATCCAGTGATTCAGAGTTCATCGTATCGGGAAGTTGAGATAAGACGGTGAGACTATGGGACGTCAAGACAGGTACCTGTAAGACCATGAGTGGTCACACTTATTCTGTATTATCTGTGGCTATATCCAGTGATTCAGAGTTCATCGTATCGGGAAGTAGAGATAAGACGGTGAGACTATGGGACGTCAAGACAGGTACCTGTAAGACCATGAGTGGTCACACAGATTGAGTATATGCTGTGGCTATATCCAGTTATACAGAGTTCATCGTATCGGGAAGTGATGATAAGACGGTGAGACTATGGGACGTCAAGACAGGTACCTGTAAGACCATGAGTGGTCATAAAAGTTCTGTATTATCTGTGGATATATCCAGTGATTCAGAGTTCGTCGTATCGGGAAGTTTAGATAAGACGGTGAGACTATGGGACGTCAAGACAGGTACCTGTAAGACCATGAGTGGTCATAAAAGTTCTGTATCATCTGTGGCTATATCCAGTGATTCAGAGTTCATCGTATCGGGAAGTTGAGATAAGACGGTGAGACTATGGGACGTCAAGACAGGTACCTGTAAGACCATGAGTGGTCACACTTATTCTGTATCATCTGTGGCTATATCCAGTGATTCAGAGTTCATCGTATCGGGAAGTAGAGATAAGACGGTGAGACTATGGGACGTCAAGACAGGTACCTGTAAGACCATGAGTGGTCACACAGATTGAGTATATGCTGTGGCTATATCCAGTTATACAGAGTTCATCGTATCGGGAAGTGATGATAAGACGGTGAGACTATGGGACGTCAAGACAGGTACCTGTAAGACCATGAGTGGTCATAAAAGTTCTGTATTATCTGTGGATATATCCAGTGATTCAGAGTTCGTCGTATCGGGAAGTTTAGATAAGACGGTGAGACTATGGGACGTCAAGACAGGTACCTGTAAGACCATGAGTGGTCACACTTATTCTGTATCATCTGTGGCTATATCCAGTGATTCAGAGTTCATCGTATCGGGAAGTGATGATAAGACGGTGAGACTATGGGACGTCAAGACAGGTACCTGTAAGACCATGAGTGGTCACACTTATTCTGTATCATCTGTGGCTATATCCAGTGATTCAGAGTTCATCGTATCGGGAAGTAGAGATAAGACGGTGAGACTATGGGACGTCAAGACAGGTACCTGTAAGACCATGAGTGGTAACACTTATTCTGTATTATCTGTGAATATATCCAGTGATTCAGAGTTCATCGTATCGGGAAGTTGAGATAAGACGGTGAGACTATGGGACGTCAAGACAGGTACCTGTAAGACCATGAGTGGTCACACTAGTTAGGTATATGCTGTGGCTATATCCAGTGATTCAGAGTTCATCGTATCGGGAAGTTGAGATAAGACGGTGAGACTATGGGACGTCAAGACAGGTACCTGTAAGACCATGAGTGGTCACACAGATTGAGTATATGCTGTGGCTATATCCAGTGATTCAGAGTTCATCGTATCGGGAAGTTGAGATAAGACGGTGAGACTATGGGACGTCAAGACAGGTACCTGTAAGACCATGAGTGGTCACACTAGTTAGGTATATGCTGTGGCTATATCCAGTGATTCAGAGTTCATCGTATCGGGAAGTTGAGATAAGACGGTGAGACTATGGGACGTCAAGACAGGTACCTGTAAGACCATGAGTGGTCACACTTATTCTGTATTATCTGTGGCTATATCCAGTGATTCAGAGTTCATCGTATCGGGAAGTAGAGATAAGACGGTGAGACTATGGGACGTCAAGACAGGTACCTGTAAGACCATGAGTGGTCACACAGATTGAGTATATGCTGTGGCTATATCCAGTTATACAGAGTTCATCGTATCGGGAAGTGATGATAAGACGGTGAGACTATGGGACGTCAAGACAGGTACCTGTAAGACCATGAGTGGTCATAAAAGTTCTGTATTATCTGTGGATATATCCAGTGATTCAGAGTTCATCGTATCGGGAAGTTGAGATAAGACGGTGAGACTATGGGACGTCAAGACAGGTACCTGTAAGACCATGAGTGGTCACACTAGTTAGGTATATGCTGTGGCTATATCCAGTGATTCAGAGTTCATCGTATCGGGAAGTTGAGATAAGACGGTGAGACTATGGGACGTCAAGACAGGTACCTGTAAGACCATGAGTGGTCACACTTATTCTGTATTATCTGTGGCTATATCCAGTGATTCAGAGTTCATCGTATCGGGAAGTAGAGATAAGACGGTGAGACTATGGGACGTCAAGACAGGTACCTGTAAGACCATGAGTGGTCACACAGATTGAGTATATGCTGTGGCTATATCCAGTTATACAGAGTTCATCGTATCGGGAAGTGATGATAAGACGGTGAGACTATGGGACGTCAAGACAGGTACCTGTAAGACCATGAGTGGTCATAAAAGTTCTGTATTATCTGTGGATATATCCAGTGATTCAGAGTTCGTCGTATCGGGAAGTTTAGATAAGACGGTGAGACTATGGGACGTCAAGACAGGTACCTGTAAGACCATGAGTGGTCATAAAAGTTCTGTATCATCTGTGGCTATATCCAGTGATTCAGAGTTCATCGTATCGGGAAGTTGAGATAAGACGGTGAGACTATGGGACGTCAAGACAGGTACCTGTAAGACCATGAGTGGTCACACTTATTCTGTATCATCTGTGGCTATATCCAGTGATTCAGAGTTCATCGTATCGGGAAGTAGAGATAAGACGGTGAGACTATGGGACGTCAAGACAGGTACCTGTAAGACCATGAGTGGTCACACAGATTGAGTATATGCTGTGGCTATATCCAGTTATACAGAGTTCATCGTATCGGGAAGTGATGATAAGACGGTGAGACTATGGGACGTCAAGACAGGTACCTGTAAGACCATGAGTGGTCATAAAAGTTCTGTATTATCTGTGGATATATCCAGTGATTCAGAGTTCGTCGTATCGGGAAGTTTAGATAAGACGGTGAGACTATGGGACGTCAAGACAGGTACCTGTAAGACCATGAGTGGTCACACTTATTCTGTATCATCTGTGGCTATATCCAGTGATTCAGAGTTCATCGTATCGGGAAGTGATGATAAGACGGTGAGACTATGGGACGTCAAGACAGGTACCTGTAAGACCATGAGTGGTCACACTTATTCTGTATCATCTGTGGCTATATCCAGTGATTCAGAGTTCATCGTATCGGGAAGTAGAGATAAGACGGTGAGACTATGGGACGTCAAGACAGGTACCTGTAAGACCATGAGTGGTAACACTTATTCTGTATTATCTGTGAATATATCCAGTGATTCAGAGTTCATCGTATCGGGAAGTTGAGATAAGACGGTGAGACTATGGGACGTCAAGACAGGTACCTGTAAGACCATGAGTGGTCATAAAAGTTCTGTATCATCTGTGGCTATATCCAGTGATTCAGAGTTCATCGTATCGGGAAGTGATGATAAGACGGTGAGACTATGGGACGTCAAGACAGGTACCTGTAAGACCATGAGTGGTCACACAGATTGAGTATATGCAGTGGCTATATCCAGTGATTCAGAGTTCATCGTATCGGGAAGTGATGATAAGACGGTGAGACTATGGGACGTCAAGACAGGTACCTGTAAGACCATGAGTGGTCATAAAAGTTCTGTATTATCTGTGGATATATCCAGTTATACAGAGTTCATCGTATCGGGAAGTGATGATAAGACGGTGAGACTATGGGACGTCAAGACAGGTACCTGTAAGACCATGAGTGGTCATAAAAGTTCTGTATTATCTGTGGCTATATCCAGTGATTCAGAGTTCATCGTATCGGGAAGTGATGATAAGACGGTGAGACTATGGGACGTCAAGACAGGTACCTGTAAGACCATGAGTGGTCATAAAAGTTCAGTATTATCTGTGGCTATATCCAGTGATTCAGAGTTCATCGTATCGGGAAGTTTAGATAAGACGGTGAGACTATGGGACGTCAAGACAGGTACCTGTAAGACCATGAGTGGTCACACTTATTCTGTATTATCTTTGAATATATCCAGTGATTCAGAGTTCGTCGTATCGGGAAGTTTAGATAAGACGGTGAGACTATGGGACGTCAAGACAGGTACCTGTAAGACCATGAGTTGTCGCACAGGTTCTGTATTATCTGTGGCTATATCCAGTGATTCAGAGATCATCGTATCGGGAAGTAGAGATAAGACGGTGAGACTATGGGACGTCAAGACAGGTACCTGTAAGACCATGAGTGGTCATAAAAGTTCTGTATTATCTGTGGATATATCCAGTTATACAGAGTTCATCGTATCGGGAAGTTTAGATAAGACGGTGAGACTATGGGACGTCAAGACAGGTACCTGTAAGACCATGAGTGGTCATAAAAGTTCTGTATCATCTGTGGCTATATCCAGTGATTCAGAGTTCATCGTATCGGGAAGTGATGATAAGACGGTGAGACTATGGGACGTCAAGACAGGTACCTGTAAGACCATGAGTGGTCACACAGATTGAGTATATGCAGTGGCTATATCCAGTGATTCAGAGTTCATCGTATCGGGAAGTTGAGATAAGACGGTGAGACTATGGGACGTCAAGACAGGTACCTGTAAGACCATGAGTGGTCACACAGATTGAGTATATGCTGTGGCTATATCCAGTGATTCAGAGATCATCGTATCGGGAAGTGATGATAAGACGGTGAGACTATGGGACGTCAAGACAGGTACCTGTAAGACCATGAGTGGTCATAAAAGTTCAGTATTATCTGTGGCTATATCCAGTGATTCAGAGTTCATCGTATCGGGAAGTTTAGATAAGACGGTGAGACTATGGGACGTCAAGACAGGTACCTGTAAGACCATGAGTGGTCACACTAGTTAGGTATATGCTGTGGCTATATCCAATGATTCAGAGTTCATCGTATCGGGAAGTTGAGATAAGACGGTGAGACTATGGGACGTCAAGACAGGTACCTGTAAGACCATGAGTGGTCACACTTATTCTGTATTATCTGTGAATATATCCAGTGATTCAGAGTTCATCGTATCGGGAAGTTGAGATAAGACGGTGAGACTATGGGACGTCAAGACAGGTACCTGTAAGACCATGAGTAGTCATAAAAGTTCTGTATTATCTGTGGCTATATCCAGTGATTCAGAGTTCATCGTATCGGGAAGTTGAGATAAGACGGTGAGACTATGGGACGTCAAGACAGGTACCTGTAAGACCATGAGTGGTCACACAGATTGAGTATATGCTGTGGCTATATCCAGTGATTCAGAGTTCATCGTATCGGGAAGTTTAGATAAGACGGTGAGACTATGGGACGTCAAGACAGGTACCTGTAAGACCATGAGTGGTCATAAAAGTTCTGTATCATCTGTGGCTATATCCAGTGATTCAGAGTTCATCGTATCGGGAAGTGATGATAAGACGGTGAGACTATGGGACGTCAAGACAGGTACCTGTAAGACCATGAGTGGTCACACAGATTGAGTATATGCAGTGGCTATATCCAGTGATTCAGAGTTCATCGTATCGGGAAGTTGAGATAAGACGGTGAGACTATGGGACGTCAAGACAGGTACCTGTAAGACCATGAGTGGTCATAAAAGTTCTGTATTATCTGTGGATATATCCAGTTATACAGAGTTCATCGTATCGGGAAGTGATGATAAGACGGTGAGACTATGGGACGTCAAGACAGGTACCTGTAAGACCATGAGTGGTCATAAAAGTTCTGTATTATCTGTGGCTATATCCAGTGATTCAGAGTTCATCGTATCGGGAAGTTTAGATAAGACGGTGAGACTATGGGACGTCAAGACAGGTACCTGTAAGACCATGAGTGGTCACACTAGTTAGGTATATGCTGTGGCTATATCCAGTGATTCAGAGTTCATCGTATCGGGAAGTTGAGATAAGACGGTGAGACTATGGGACGTCAAGACAGGTACCTGTAAGACCATGAGTGGTCACACTTATTCTGTATCATCTGTGGCTATATCCAGTGATTCAGAGTTCATCGTATCGGGAAGTAGAGATAAGACGGTGAGACTATGGGACGTCAAGACAGGTACCTGTAAGACCATGAGTGGTCACACAGATTGAGTATATGCTGTGGCTATATCCAGTTATACAGAGTTCATCGTATCGGGAAGTGATGATAAGACGGTGAGACTATGGGACGTCAAGACAGGTACCTGTAAGACCATGAGTGGTCACACTTATTCTGTATCATCTGTGGCTATATCCAGTGATTCAGAGTTCATCGTATCGGGAAGTTGAGATAAGACGGTGAGACTATGGGACGTCAAGACAGGTACCTGTAAGACCATGAGTGGTCATAAAAGTTCTGTATTATCTGTGGATATATCCAGTTATACAGAGTTCATCGTATCGGGAAGTGATGATAAGACGGTGAGACTATGGGACGTCAAGACAGGTACCTGTAAGACCATGAGTGGTCATAAAAGTTCTGTATTATCTGTGGCTATATCCAGTGATTCAGAGTTCATCGTATCGGGAAGTGATGATAAGACGGTGAGACTATGGGACGTCAAGACAGGTACCTGTAAGACGATGAGTGGTCATAAAAGTTCAGTATTATCTGTGGCTATATCCAGTGATTCAGAGTTCATCGTATCGGGAAGTTTAGATAAGACGGTGAGACTATGGGACGTCAAGACAGGTACCTGTAAGACCATGAGTGGTCATAAAAGTTCTGTATTATCTGTGGATATATCCAGTTATACAGAGTTCATCGTATCGGGAAGTGATGATAAGACGGTGAGACTATGGGACGTCAAGACAGGTACCTGTAAGACCATGAGTGGTCACACAGATTGAGTATATGCTGTGGCAATATCCAGTGATTCAGAGTTCATCGTATCGGGAAGTAGAGATAAGACGGTGAGACTATGGGACGTCAAGACAGGTACCTGTAAGACCATGAGTGGTCACACTTATTCTGTATCATCTGTGGCTATATCCAGTGATTCAGAGTTCATCGTATCGGGAAGTTTAGATAAGACGGTGAGACTATGGGACGTCAAGACAGGTACCTGTAAGACCATGAGTTGTAACACTTATTCTGTATTATCTTTGAATATATCCAGTGATTCAGAGTTCGTCGTATCGGGAAGTTTAGATAAGACGGTGAGACTATGGGACGTCAAGACAGGTACCTGTAAGACCATGAGTGGTAACACTTATTCTGTATTATCTGTGAATATATCCAGTGATTCAGAGTTCATCGTATCGGGAAGTTGAGATAAGACGGTGAGACTATGGGACGTCAAGACAGGTACCTGTAAGACCATGAGTGGTCATAAAAGTTCTGTATTATCTGTGGATATATCCAGTTATACAGAGTTCATCGTATCGGGAAGTAGAGATAAGACGGTGAGACTATGGGACGTCAAGACAGGTACCTGTAAGACCATGAGTGGTCACACAGGATCTGTATTATCTGTGGATATATCCAGTTATTCAGAGTTCATCGTATCGGGAAGTAGAGATAAGACGGTGAGACTATGGGACGTCAAGACAGGTACCTGTAAGACCATGAGTGGTCATAAAAGTTCTGTATTATCTGTGGCTATATCCAGTGATTCAGAGTTCATCGTATCGGGAAGTAGAGATAAGACGGTGAGACTATGGGACGTCAAGACAGGTACCTGTAAGACCATGAGTGGTCACACAGGATCTGTATTATCTGTGGATATATCCAGTTATTCAGAGTTCATCGTATCGGGAAGTTGAGATAAGACGGTGAGACTATGGGACGTCAAGACAGGTACCTGTAAGACCATGAGTGGTCATAAAAGTTCTGTATTATCTGTGGCTATATCCAGTGATTCAGAGTTCATCGTATCGGGAAGTGATGATAAGACGGTGAGACTATGGGACGTCAAGACAGGTACCTGTAAGACGATGAGTGGTCATAAAAGTTCAGTATTATCTGTGGCTATATCCAGTGATTCAGAGTTCATCGTATCGGGAAGTGATGATAAGACGGTGAGACTATGGGACGTCAAGACAGGTACCTGTAAGACGATGAGTGGTCATAAAAGTTCTGTATTATCTGTGGCTATATCCAGTGATTCAGAGTTCATCGTATCGGGAAGTTGAGATAAGACGGTGAGACTATGGGACGTCAAGACAGGTACCTGTAAGACCATGAGTTGTCACACAGATTGAGTATATGATGTGGCTATATCCAGTGATTCAGAGTTCATCGTATCGGAAAGTTTAGATAAGACGGTGAGACTATGGGACGTCAAGACAGGTACCTGTAAGACCATGAGTGGTCACACAGGATCTGTATTATCTGTGGATATATCCAGTTATTCAGAGTTCATCGTATCGGGAAGTAGAGATAAGACGGTGAGACTATGGGACGTCAAGACAGGTACCTGTAAGACCATGAGTGGTCACACAGATTGAGTATATGCTGTGGCTATATCCAGTGATTCAGAGTTCATCGTATCGGAAAGTTTAGATAAGACGGTGAGACTATGGGACGTCAAGACAGGTACCTGTAAGACCATGAGTGGTCATAAAAGTTCAGTATTATCTGTGGCTATATCCAGTGATTCAGAGTTCATCGTATCGGGAAGTAGAGATAAGACGGTGAGACTATGGGACGTCAAGACAGGTACCTGTAAGACCATGAGTGGTCATAAAAGTTCTGTATTATCTGTGGCTATATCCAGTGATTCAGAGTTCATCGTATCGGGAAGTAGAGATAAGACGGTGAGACTATGGGACGTCAAGACAGGTACCTGTAAGACCATGAGTGGTCACACTAGTTAGGTATATGCTGTGGCTATATCCAGTGATTCAGAGTTCATCGTATCGGAAAGTTTAGATAAGACGGTGAGACTATGGGACGTCAAGACAGGTACCTGTAAGACCATGAGTGGTCACACAGATTGAGTATATGCTGTGGCTATATCCAGTGATTCAGAGTTCATCGTATCGGGAAGTTGAGATAAGACGGTGAGACTATGGGACGTCAAGACAGGTACCTGTAAGACCATGAGTGGTCACACAGATTGAGTATATGCAGTGGCTATATCCAGTGATTCAGAGTTCATCGTATCGGGAAGTGATGATAAGACGGTGAGACTATGAGACGTCAAGACAGGTACCTGTAAGACCATGAGTGGTCACACAGATTGAGTATATGCTGTGGCTATATCCAGTGATTCAGAGTTCATCGTATCGGGAAGTTGAGATAAGACGGTGAGACTATGAGACGTCAAGACAGGTACCTGTAAGACCATGAGTGGTCACACCAGATTGAGTATATGCTGTGGCTATATCCAGTGATTTCAGAGTTCATCGTATCGGGAAGTTGAGATAAGACGGTGAGACTATGGGACGTCAAGACAGGTACCTGTAAGACCATGAGTGGTCACACAGATTGAGTATATGATGTGGA